>WJFB01000686.1:0-50758 GCA_009870185.1 Pygmarrhopalites habei | reverse complement strand
ACACAATCACCCAATTAAATTAGCGAAAAAGTACCCTTCTATTTCGTATTAGTAAAACCACGACAGTTAAAACTTCTCAGAGTGGCGTCCAAGCTGCACAATAAAATGAGAGCAATTCATCTTGACTTTACTTCCAGAAGAACACCCATCCAGTTTTCCCACAAATATATTTCCCCTTACCCGGGATCTTTACACTGTACAAATAAAAATCTCCCTCCGTCCTCCACGCACTTTCATCTTTTCTCCCCCAACTCAACGCAATGATGGGTAATAAAATAACGGCCTCAAGACATTTCCTGAAATATATATTTTCTCGACCCAACATCTCTCACATGATCTCCACCCTCCAAAAACCACAGACACATACAGGTACATAAGGAGTCGAGGACGTAAATACAAAATGACAAATGTTGGTTGAGCGGAGGACGGAGGACACATGAAAGAAACTCTCATAAAAGTGCAGGCTATAAACAGAAACACCAATTTTCTTTGTGGGGAAAAGCTAAGGAAGAGTTCTAGTGTAATTCTAATATCATGGTTTTCACTGGAGGGTGGCAAGGATGATTAATCAGTTTTTAAAATTGGATGGATAAATGCATCCACAGTGCAGTGGATTTTAAAACTTTTTTTTGGTGACTTATATTTATTCAATGCAAATCAAAACTAGCTAATTGTAGTCGTAATAATAATTTTAAAAAGGGGATTCGAATTTGATTGCCCAGTTGAGAATTGGAGGAACGGATCATTTGGCATCCGCACACCTTCCCATCGATTCCTCAGCAAGCTGAAAAATGAGAATTTTTCAAAAATTACATTTCATTATTTTATTATTATCATCGTTGAATGATGGTTGTATGGAATAATTCAAATTACTTGATAGCAGTAACCAGTGCAGCAGTTGGTGAAGTACGGGACTCCTAGAGAAAGTGAAAGTGAAAATGAAGAGAAAGTCTTAATAAATTGTAATTAATTCTGGAGGAACTTACCTTTGTAGTTGCATGGAGTTCCTTTTGGCTCACATTTGCCCACCTTCCATTGCCAAAAATAATTTTAATTAGTTTTAAACATTTTTTGAAAAATTTTGGAGAAAAATATGACACTGAAATATAATTTTACCGCTGCTTGTGGCACTGGGTCCACTTGTGCCTGTCAAAAGTACAAAAAAGGGTTGAAAAAATATTTCAAGAAAGAATGTAAAAATATTGTAAAAATATACCTGGACAGTCAGGAAGACCAAACAGAAAGCGAGGATGAGGATGCAAAGCTTCATGATGAGAAGTTCTTCTTTCTTCAGCAACAATTTCTTTTCAATTTCTTTGGCTAAATGGGTTTATTTGGTGAAGAACCAGAATCCTGGTTTTTATTTTATATCCACAACTCCCTTACACGTCATGTCTCTCTCCCTCATCTATTTCTCATTATGATGATAAAAAATTATTGAACATCCTGGACTCAACTTTGATTATGTTAATCGTCACACTTTGGCAAGGATGGTCCTCCATATGTTTGTCGTCACTGGACAATTAATTGTTGAGGCAAGGGCATTGTCACTCTCGCTCTCTCGCTCTCGCTAATTGTCCCTCAAAATGCAAACAAATAATTAGGGCACTATCTGACAATGTAAATACATACTGTAATTACCAACAGGCACAAGTGTAAGAGAAGGAAAAATTTGGGACTAATTTACTAATTACACACACGCACACCACAACAACAAAAATATTTTAATCTCACCCGAATGTCGACCCGAATGTTGACACTTGTGGAAATTGCATGATTTCAACTAGTTAATCAAGTCTCATTAACTCTTTCTCAATGTCAATGGACATTTTGCATGTTGTCTTTCTATTCTTGTAAAATGAAACAATTTTTAAAAAACAATCCGAAAATAACTAGATCCGACTTCACAAAAAAATCAGCTTCTAAAGTTGTTTGAACACCCAATTTCGTGCATACATATGTGAAGTGGCGTCAAAGTTTCACAAATGGTTCTTCTGCAAATCGAATTAATGGCTTGCCTTTATGATGATTATAAATGTTATAATTACCCAGAAAAATTAAATTTCTCCCCGTACCAAGTTTAAAAAAGTTAAAGGGGATTTTCTCTGATGATTCATGTCAGAAAATCAAGGAATTTCGTTCCTATTTTGTCAAAATTGATCATTAAAATGAAGAACCTTTTATGTTTACTAAAGGACAAAAATATTATGAAATTTTTAATTTGACCTTTAAATATACAGAGAGTATTCCACAGAACCCACCGTCGTTCATTCAGCCTCAAATTGTCATTGCCATATCCCTATAGTTTCAACAATAAAAATTATGGGAAAAGGGGATAGAGGAAGTTGATTATTACGTAGTTCCGGTCAATCTGCATCTGCATATGTGTGTATAAACACAAGCTAATTAGATCCTATAGATTGTACTGCTTCAACGCTTTGTAATGTATACTTTGTATATCCTATGCATGGTGAAGAGGAAATGAAATGACACCAAATGAATCATTGGCAATGACTGACCTTGCGGACTTACTTTTTTCTCCAGTGCAAAAACTACGTGTTAATGATAGGCAATAGTTACAGAATTCGCCATTTCTCAGAAATCAGTTGGAGAGGATCAAAATTTTGGAGAGGGACTCAAAAGAGAATAGAGATCATTGTGAAGTTGAGAGGGTGTCAGACGAAATAATTTTGTTACAGTTCCACGCCAAACGGTTTTTATTAAGAGGAAGTTCGGTTATAGATTAAGTAGCTGCAAAATTTGATTTTTTTTCTCATCAAAATAAAATATGAAAATCGCAATAATGAAGAATTTTAGTTTAATTGTGACCATCTTGTCTGTGGTATGTGAATCTTCACAATATAAATTTGCAATAATATCCCTATTTCTGCATACATTTTTGTTTGGAAAATATTTTAAAGACAATTTTTAAATACTTTTGTAAAATTAAAAATGACAGTTTCACATTGCATCGGCTATGCAAACGATTGAATGTCAGGATGGAAAAATATCTGGAATCACAGAGCTCGTCGAGTCAGTAGAAGCGACAGTTGAAGGTAATTCATTAATTAAAAGATTAATTCCAGTTCAGTCGAACAATGTGTAATTTTTATGTGCTCAAAATATTAGATTGTACAAACACAACGACATCCAAAGCTGTAAGGAAGAGCAATTTTTTGCAAATATTAAAAAGTGGTCGTGAGATAATGAGATTTTCTCTCTCTCTCTCTCTCTCTCTCTCTAGGATTTGTTCGGCTGTATTTTCAAGAGGATGGATTTTTTTGACGACTCTGGAGTCCCCGCATCAGACAAAATAAAAGGATTCTTTCAAAGAGTATTCTCGTCAAAAACCATGGTCGAAGCAAAAGAGTTGACCAACAATTTAATGACCTGTGCGGACACTTATGGTAATTTTTCATAAAATCATCTAAATATTAATTCAAATGTAGGAAAAATGTGTCATCATTTGCCAATAATTTTATTTGCAAATTTTTGCAATTCACAGCTACATCTTTCACTAATAGCAAGTCACAGAAAGATTTGGGTGACAGTGGAGCTGCTTTTGCCAATTGTTTCTTTGATGCTACTAAAAAGGTAGAGAATTTTTTAGAAATTTTAAGAATAATGTTGTTGTTGTTTACTTTATTAGAGAAATGGTAATTTTTAATGGGCTTTTGATGAATTCAGTTCACCGCTTATATCAAGAAAATGTGTAAACCCGTAGAAATCACCATGCAAATGGATGGAACCACAGCCCAGCCACGATAAAAACAATGCTAATTTATATTTAAGTTCGAAAAAATCGTGAATAAAATATGGGCAACTTCGACGCCGTTCCTATTAATTTATTTTTGTAATATGTGAATCAAAAATACAGTTTGGTTTGTTGCTGAGAAGTTGTCTAGTCGCAAATTGCGAATTGGACAATTTTAAATCCACTACTACATAGTCAACATTTTACCTCACACACACACACACACAAGCGACAAGCCAACGGAGTTTCAAGGAGGGGAAGAGAGCAGAGTTTTAGAGTGAATAACAGAGTCTATGAAAGATAGAAGAGTTTTTACATAATTCATCTCCTTCATTTCCTCCCATTAAAAGCAATTAACGAGATTATGATGAATGACCCTCTCTCTCCGTACATACACACACACACGCACAAAGTAGGTCTGTCCCTCAGCGGCTAACCGCTATCACTCACTCTCTCTCTCTCTTCCTCTACTCTTACACTGAATCAACATGAAATTATGCTTTAGTTTGCCGACACAAATCAAATCAAATACCTTCTGGCTTGGATGTCAGATTACTCTCTGTATATCTCATCATTAGTGCAAACTTGTAATGAATTCCTCTGTTGAAATATTCAAAGTCGAGAGAAAAAACGTTCTAGCAAAACGATTTTTGGAACTATCCGGTGTGTGAAACTAGATGGAGCTCACTGTATCCAATGTTTGCTCAAACATTTTTACAACCGTTCTAATACGCACAGACATTAAATTTTTGAGCTAAAATAATTTCCGAAAGTACGTGTAAGGAAAATGAAAAGTTTTTGCTTTAGCGATGAACTTTTGAAGTCATAAAATTTATGAACGGCGTCCAAGTTTGTGTAACGCTTCAAAAAAGCACCATAAAGCAATTTCTCGATATGAAAACTACAGCAGAGAGGGTCTGTGATTGTGACGAGAAATACAAATAATAATATTTTCTTTAACTAGAATGTAAGTAGTTAGAACATCCGATAAGCAGTAAACTAAATGTCTAGATAGACTTAGCGTGGGAAACGTTGTGATACAAAGTGAACGGCGTCAAAGCTCATCCAACTTTCTTGGATTTGATTTTTAAAAAAAGAAACCAAAATTCCAAACAACGTTTAATTGAACCACCCATTGAATGTAAAGATTTTTGGATTTTTCACACAAAAACAGCTACAAAAATCCAACTTTTCACCCATACAATCCATTACACACACACACTGACGTGAGAAAGAATGGGGGGAGTAATTTACTGGTTGCTAGGTAGGGAGTGTGTGTCTACGTATTTGTATTGGAAAGGATCAAAATAGAAAATAAAAGCAGCAGGATATATTTTCAAAAATAATCAAAGAACCTGGAATCTAATCACACACACACACACACACACACTCTCTCTCTCCTTCGCTCTTTATTTTCCCCCTTTCCTCCCACCCGCTAAGACTCTACATACTTTATTGGATTGCCAATTCTTCTCTCTCTCTTCCTCTCCAACACTTTTATTGTTTCTTCCTCACCACCCATGGACCATCCTACACACCCCGCACACACATTTTAGTGTAGCACATTGTGTGTGTGTGTGTGTGTTTCTTCCTAAATCGTTTATTTCCTCCCCAAAAATATTTTCTTTCTTCTCTCTCTGAAAATCCTCCACATTCCACCCCACCAGGACCAGCAGCCTTGGAACAATTTACTTGGAGAAATATTAGCGTCGTTTAATTTAACGAATTAACCATTACTTTTCATTGAGAGAGAGAGAGAAGAGAAATTCCAAAATAGTGCATTCCAATCTGTTACTAATCCCTCCAAAAATTTTTTGTTTAACTTCAACGCCACTGACTACCACATGCACTCTTGGGACGGGCAAGGAAGCTTCCTTTTTCATGGCCACCCTTTCTCTAAAACTGCACAAAATGTTCATTGTTCCCTTTCACTCTCGCAGGGTGCATAGTAGTACAAGTTGATACAAAGTAGGAGAAAAAAATGTAATCATTCTTTTCGAAAATTCATTAATTAACTCTTTCATGTCTATATCTATTGGAGAGAGAGAGAGTGAGAGGGAAGGGAAAAAAAGTTCATTAGCTCATTAGCTCCGAGACAGATGAAAAATGTCGACAAACTTCTCGATTAAATCTGACTGCGGTAGGCCGGGGTTTCCAGGACCAAGGCAGAAGCATGCAATGTGGAGGAGGAGAAGAAGAAAAATTCCCTCATTTTCAACATAACATTACATTAGGAGTAAAGCTTCAACCCTGTGCCTGCCTGACATCCGATCCGGGCAATCTTTTCCTCCTCCCTCGTTCTCCTCCTCCTCCTCCTCCCTCTAATGTATAATTCGCTTACTCTGCACGCGTTCTCCTATTATATTCTCCCCAAATACACATTATCCAAAGTGTGTGTGTGTGATCGAGGACTCAAAAAATTGCATGAGATCGACTCGGGTGACGCATGATGAAGGACCCAAAAAGCAACCCCTCCTCTCTCCATAGACACACACAACACGTACTTTTTTAGAGCAATTTAATGACGCCTTGACTTTCCCTCTGTTTTTAGTTTTTGACGCCAGTTGACATTTTTCCCTCATGATTAGGTTCTGCTGTAAGTTATCTGCTCCACTTGGAACACACACGACACTCCAATATGTACTTTATGAGGAAGAAGGGACATACACACGGCCTGTGTGTGTGGCACAATCTGTGAGTATTTTTTACAGCATTTAGCGTTAAGTAGAGAAGGGAAAGTTAGTGCCTATGCAGCAAAATGATAATGCTATTGTGTTCATATGTACTACTGTGTGTGTGTACTGCTCTCGAATTGGGACTTGTTTTTTATTTTTCCATTTCTCCTCCGTCCTGTTCTCCTGTGTAAAGTACGCGTGTGTGTGTGTATTTATGCAGTATTTAGAAAGAGGGTAACACGATGCCATTGTGACAGGGAGGGAGTCTCCATAAAAATGAAATTCAGGGAATTCATGGAAGGGGGAAATAAAGGGAGGGCGAGGGAGGGAGAGAGACACACACACGACAAGTGTGTGTGCTCAAGCTGAATGAACGAACGTGTCATGCAATACAGAATATCTGTGTATTCCTTCTCATTCCTTTTTTGCCTTATGTATATTTACACACACACACTCTCCTTGGAGACACATGTACTCTCTCTCCAGTGTGTGTAGCATTGGAATGAAATCAGAATAAGAGATGCCATCAAAAGCGGCTGTTTAGACGTATCCCTCTTTTTCCCTCCCCCGAACACATACTGTGCCACACACACACTGTGAGTGGGAGAGGGGAAGACGGACAGGGTCAAATCAAATTCGAAATAAAAATTAATGTAGCGGGAATATTGTAGTAGGGAATATTTTACCCATATCTGACTTTTGTAGTGCAGTACACACACACGCACATACTGCATGGAGGAGGAGGAAGCTCTTCAGAATATGACTTTGCAGCCTCATGATTCAATTCCATGTCTTGTCTACGTACTCCTCCCCAGTTCGGAGCCCTCAGGATGGACGGGGCGACAAGTTCTCGACGAGAAACAGTTTTCTTGGTCATGTGAAGGAGGGAATAAAGAGTGTCGACGGAATTACAATTGTATGCGTGTGTGTGACAGGGTGATGATTGAATGAAAAATGTTTAGAAATTTTGAACTAAAAAGGGACAATGAATTTTTGCAGATTTTTCTTTTTGCCATGACACAGTAAAGCCGCTTTATTAATTTTAATTACACAAATTTTTCTTGGCTATTTTTGAATTTTTCTGGTGAAATTGACATAATTTCTGAGAAATTCCTATCGATCATTCCTGTGTGTGTTAATAAAAGAGACAAGACGATTTATATTGGAAATTGTGTTAAATATAAAACATTGCCTTCAGTCATCCTTTGTCTTCATTAAACTAGTAGATTAAAATAGACGAATCTACTAATTCCGCACAAACTCCGACAGTCTCCCAACTTTTGATAGTATACTTGAATGTACATAATGAGTTTGGTCTTAAATCCTCCTTAATCTCCATATTAAAGCTCCAAGGTTTAACTTTCATGGGGGTGGGGGACAAAGACACGCCATTCATCATTTGTACTTATTATGGTGAGGGATAATGTTGATCAAAAATAATTTGAGTGTTCGACGCCGTTCGTACAATCTGCAACCGGAATGGACACTAGAGATACATAGGAATACTTTAGTCTTCGTCCTTTAAATTGAGAAATTGCAGTTGCATCCATTACTTCCACATGTCACATTGAATGTGTCAGGTGAGTTAACAAGCTTTAATCTTCACCGTGAAAACTTCCTAATCAAAATAGACGATTGTGTATGTACATCTGTGTGACGTGTCTTCCGATAGATAATGGAACAAGGTTCATTCTGAGACACTTCTACATTGGAAAGATTAGGTGGGCTCGAACAAGATTAGTTTTTGACTAGCGGGAGAGAGTCTGATTTAACGTGCATTTCCTACAGAGAGAGAGAGAAACTTTCACTACTCATTGATACATCCTCCCGTAAACACCTCAATCTAAATTTGGAACCGATGCTTTTCCTTTCTGTATTTCTTTCTTGTGTAACTTGCAATTTACATTAGAGAAATTATACTCTTTTGATTTTCTACCTTTAGCATGATATTTTTCAAAGAACGGCGTCGAAGTGCAGCAAACGAGTAATACTTTTAGGTCATTTAGAAAAAAAACTATGTAAAGAAACTAAAAAAACTGTGTAAAGTGAAAAGTGTCATCAAGAAAGCAACTGTAAATCTCTCTCTCTCACACACACACAGAGCAGAAGTATTTTTCCAAAGTCATTTCATCCCATGCCCTTGTAAAAGCACACACACACGCACACACACTCCCTTCATCCTCGTCCCTAGTGACCAAATAACTAGTATGGGTTACATTGGCGGAAGTGCATTTATTTCTCTCTTTATCTCAAGGGGGTCGTCAAATGAACCGAAATTTAGTCCATATACTGCCCACCACACTCACACACACACACGTTAAACCTTGTCTCTTTCATAAATTTCATTATCGCCCAGGCCATCCCATCCCATTTTGTGCCCTGCATTAACCGCAATTGTATTATTCATGCTCACTCCTTCCAAATTCCACGGAATGCATTTTTGGACCACTCCTTATCTTATGTACTGTGTGTGTGTGTTCGATGTAGTAAAATCTCTTAGGCACAGGGGAATGGTGAGGAAGGGGTGTAAACATAAATATAAAGACCATTTGATAATTACGGGAAATATTTAAAAATTGACGCGTGAATTGACTAAAGCCCACTTAACAGTGAAGAAAAAATAGAGAAAATATTTTGGAATTTACTCTGAAGGTCCTGTAAACGTTAATCGGTGTTTAAACTGAGATATTTCCTCTCTCTCTCTCTCTTGCCTGTATCCAATTTCCTCCTTCCTTTTCACTCATTTCCTTCGAAAGGCTTTGGGATACAAGGGACAGTTATTTCCCTGTGTGTATACAATTCGGTTTAAACAAATGTTAGTGTAAGGGAGGAAAACCAAATATCTTGCCCCACGTCACTTGTCCAGGATTAAGAAGGGTGTGTTTGAAGGGAGGGAGACGTACAAATAATTAACACCAGGCAATGTCTGGTATGTACGTCTCATGGTTCAACCACCCAACCAACTCTCACTCTCATCATCAGAGTCCCAGAGTGGCCTCAAATTCTAGGGGACTTGATCGTTTCCTTGTAAGTACCTCTCTGGCTAGAGTCATCTCAACTCTAAAAGTACAAATTCACAGTTTGTTCAATTACCATGTTACACACATCCTCTCTTCCTCCCTCTCTCTCTCTCTGGTACTTTCTGGGCTATTAACATTGACATCAGCTACTGCTAGAGAGAGAGGAAAAGAGATCCAATTTCGTTTGCCACGGCAATGCTATGGGGTCATTTCCTGTGTGCGTTTGTATGTGTGCAAAGCAGGATGATATCAGAATGTCAACAATTTTGAGTCCGCTCTGGCCAAATGGCTAAATTAAATTTTAATTCTCTGTCGACTCGCTTTATTGTATTATTTAATTACAAGGAGTATAGAGTTGACCGTCCTCTTTTCTTCTATCCAGACCAACAGAGAAATGAAGCCAATCGGCGTCCAAATACAACAACAAAATTTTTTAAATATTATATACTGAATACGGAAATCTCATTTAAAAATCAGCTTTTCAGTGAAAATGTTGAAAGTTTTTAACCTTCCCCTTATATGCAGACTATAGATCAGTCAAAGTATAAAAACGGCGTCCAAGTCTAGCAAGAATTTCAAACACGAGTATAGGTCACAAAAGATTTTAACTTTCCAAAGCCAAATGTTAAAGTTCTGCACAAATACTCCAAATTATATTCACTATTTTTTCCCACAATATTCTGTACTACATGTCTCGATGATTAGTGAAAATGTAGAATTTTGCAAAATCAAAATTGAAAAAAAAAATGCTCCTGTTATCCCAGTTTTTATTTTTTCATACTAAGAAATTCCAAGAATATAATAATAGCAATAGCAGCATTTTTTGTCAAAATTCGAAACGAAAGAAAAACTCGAAAAAATCCTTCCCCTCTCTCCGTTCCTCTTTTCAACAAAGTCACAAATACACATTTCAAAAAAACGAAAGAAATCTCTGAGTGACTCTGGAGAGAGACAAACAATCCCAAAAATATCCGCCAAACTTATTCATTAAAAATGAAAAGGAGAGAGAGAGAGAGAGAGAGAAGAACGAGAAGAAATAAATCTGGAACAATAAATCCTTCACAATTTCCTTTCATCCCCCCTCTCTCTTTCTTTCTCTCTCTCTCTTTTTGGCTGACATCATCCGGCTTGCAGAATTAAATATTAAAAATTCTCTCATCTCCCATCCACACACACACACCCACGCGCAAAACAAGAAAAAAAATCCTTCATCTTTCATCTTACATCATCCTCAAATGTCTACACACAAACAGGAGAGGAGAACAACAACAGTTACAACGGAAATTCTTATATTTATAGACCCGGGCTTCACTTGACCAGAATATGAAATTGTGTGTGTGTGCGTGTGTGTGTGGAAATGAATTCTCTCATTTCTGGCAATCTTGGAAGGAGCCTCATTCCCTTCTTCATCCTATAAAAATCTGAATTCTCATAGCATACTCAACTACAATTGCCAGTACTCACACTCCATACACGCATGGCTCTCCTGAATCAAACAACCGTCTCAAAAATACTGGTTCAAAAAAACCGAAATAAAAATACATTTTTTACAACACACATTTCAAAAAAAAAATTTTTTGGCTTCAGTTTCCCCTCGAAGAGGGCACATTTGAAGAGCGGGTGAAAGAGAATTTGTGTTTTGATTATTGGTGGAGGGAAGAGAAACTGTATTGCTAATACCCGGGTTGGGTCTGCCTTTGCTCCCACACACTCACACGCTCTGTCTCATTTTCTCCGGGGAAAAGTCCCGAGGGAGATGTGGGCATTTACGAGCTTCATATTCTCCTCTCTGTTTAATCCTCACTACACACACACACACACATTGCTTACCACAGCGTGTGTGTGTCTCCATAAGAGCACTTCATTTGAAATTCGGAACATTTGATGGCGTAAAATTCAGTCTCTCTCTTCATCTTCCGCCTCTACAGACACTCATCTGTCTCAAAATTTGGGAGGAGGAAGGGAAAATCAAGATCAAAAGCCGAACCCCAATTTCCACAAATTTTCCATCTTTGACGAGAGACATGGGACGAAACACACACAGAAATTTCTCTCTATTTGTAAGATGCTGTGTGGAGACATAAAGATAGATTAGTGCTGAATGTCCATGTTGACGCAAGGACATGGCTCCAAGTTAATTGATGACTTTAGTCCATGAAGTTTTGTGTGTGTGTGTCTGTGTGTGTGGAACAAGAAGAGAGGCATTTTAGACTAATGTACTGGACTCATGCAATGGGGGGCTCTTCTTTCTCTCCCAAAAACCCAAAAGATATTTGATACTTTTCTTCAGTCCACAAAAGTCTTCCTTCTCGAGCAATCACCCGTTCAAGAAGTAAAGCACACACACATAAATAGAGAGAGAACGTCAACGTCCAATTCAGTCTAAGCTGAGCTGCATGCATTTTTTAGCTTTATTTCCTCCCAGTCCCTTTCCCTCTCGGACAGTTCCGGCATTTTTATTAAGCTTTTCCGGCTCTACTTCCCATCTTAACCATTGTACAATTCTCCGGGTAAGGGATTTGTACTGTCTTGTAAATTCCACGAATCCTCGGAAACGGAATTTACACATTACACACACAAAATGGATGCTTCAGAAAAAGGGATTTAAAATTTGTAATCATTTTACATTTGTGTGAAATAAATATTGGTTGCACAACTTTGACGCCACTCTGTCAATTTTCTCATTGATTGGGGTATACTAAAGTAGAAGATTCTTCGCTCCACTCCCTCTCATTTTTTTGCAAAAAGAACTTGGCATTATTATGATTGCAATTCTTTCGTGGAGGATTACATGAGGATCGCTGTGTCAAAAAAGTTTTGTTTTTATTATCAGAAACAAGGAGAGGCTCTTGTAAAAAAGTGTTTGGAGAAAGCGGGTGGATGGGTGGAGGGGTAAAGTTATGGAGTGGTCATATGAATGTTGACAATTTAAGAGGGGGAGGAGAGAAAGTAGTAGGACAAATGTGTATTTCCTAGAAGGAGGATATTTTGTTTGTTTGTGGTTGGGATTGAGTGAAATGGGTCGTAAAAAGGCGCTAGGTGACCAAGAACTTTGGGGGAAGGAAGTAATAAATCCAACTATATACAATGTAGTACCAAATTACAAGTCTCCTTCCCTCCCTCCTCATTTATCCAAGTTTCAGGGGAGGAGAGGAAGGGAAAGAACTTTTGATTAATCCTACTCTCCGAAATGAATTCCATAGTCCTACTACAACATAAGCTCGGAAATAATTGTTGGACCGGCGTCCAATTCTCATTGTTTTGGCTCAATCTTAAAAATGTATTTCAAGATTAATAATTTTCGTAATTTGCTATAAAAAAGGATGGAGGGAGATTGACAATTAATTAAATATGACTAGTCATTTGTGCATAATCTACAAAGCACACAGCCCAATTTTAAGGGTAACCAGCCATGCTGTATTATGCCTGAGCTTTGGACAGAAGAGGGATCAAGTCAACCATTAATTAGCCTAACGACATGGAACACGGAGAACGACATGGGAATTCGGTGGGAGTGAAATTGACCGGAAATTATGCAAACAGAGTCTGTTTACCAGACCGGCCGGTCGGACGCACAAAGAGTCGATTGAAAGAGGGAGAGATCAATGTCCAATCCACTGTAGAGTACACAGCCATAAATTTTCCAAGTCAGACTCCTGGAATTTCAGAGTTTAATAATACTCCAGAACTGCTGTGGCTTTTTAAACTATTATTTACGTGGACGAAAAGAAGGGGAATTTCTGCTCAGTGCACAACGCAACGTGTTCGCTTGCTTTCTATCTCGCTTAAATTTAACAACCGAATTTATTCCCTTAATGACGGAAGGATTTTGAAACTAGGGTACTAATTCGAATATTTCAGTCGGAAGAATTTTTGGTAATTATTTTTGGAACTTTTATTGTATTTTATTCATAAATACAATGAATTTAAAATACACAGAAAATCTGGTACAAATTTGTCCGTTGCCTCTCCGTCTATTATAATTTATGTGGAATATTGACGCCGGATGAAATATTCCTCACTTTTTTTTGGCAGCCAACGGAAATGACGTTCATTAGGAAAGGTCAAGTCCTCATTAGAACGAAATTCTCCGAATCCTTCCTTACACTTGTTTCCAACTGATCATTAGCAGCACATCAATTTTTAATTTATGACTCTCATCTGTTAGGAAGACGAACCATTTTTTTCGAAAATCTGAGCAGTACCGGAATAATTTCAGCGGGTAGACCCGCATTTCAAAATACAGTGCACAAAAAAACCCTGCAGTCTAGAATAATGCAAGTTTAAGTGTCTACAAATGTACAAAACAGTCCCACCCATCGTCTTTCCCTTTTTGTTTAGGAAATGAGAGAGAAAAATACATCGAGAAAAGAGAGAGAGAGAGAGACAAGTTTCCCCTCAAATATTGAAATTCTCCCCACGAAGTGAAAGTGGAGGTAAAAAAGTGGAAGATAAAAAGACGAAACAGAAGCCAACACATCAGAGGATATTTAGAAAAGAGAGAGTGTGTGTGTGAGGGTGTGTGTGTGTACTTGGACTCATAACCACTCCATAGACTTCCGTTTTGAGAACTCTATGACCACATATGTTGAGATGGTGATAGAGAGCGTGTGTGTGTGTGTGTGTCTGGAGTCTTCAAAATTTGGAAGATTCGGAAAGCTTTTGAAATTCTGAACAAGTTGTTATATATATAATGTAATAAAGTTTCCCTTTGCCATCTCTCCCTCCTTCCGAACCCGCACCACACACACACACACTTTAGTGTCATGTTTATTGAGATTGCCTCCCTTCCCCTTTTCTCTCCGTGTAGTTCTTTGCGTGTGTGTGGGTGTGGAGAGAGAGCTTTCCCCTAGTTTATAGTAGTTGTGGTTAGTTTAAAAGGCGAGTTTCCCTTGGTCATGCCAACACAACACACACACACACACAGAAAGAGAGTTTTTCTTTCCTTTTTCCAATTCCATTGCAATTCATTCCATTCCTTCCGTTCAAATTTTCAAATGTAGAATTTAGAATGCTTATTTCTTATTTCATCCTTTTAGCCGTATGCTCTCTCTCTGTATCATTCACCTAGTGTGTGTGTGAGTGAGTGTGTGTGGATCTCGGGCATGGTGATGATTCCAAAGCTCAATTCCTGCAAGGAAGAACCTCCCTCCTCCTTTTCCCCTGCATCCAACTTTTTCCCAGAAGGAGAGAAAGAAAAAAGAAAACTTTTTTTTCACACATTCTCACTCCAGGCTTTTTTCGTATAATTTACTCTCCAGTTACAGCTCACTCACAGGAAGTTACTTTGGTGAAAATTGTGTGTTTGGGTGAGTGTGAGTGTGAGGAGGAGAAAGAGAGAGACAGATGAATAGAATGGGAATGGAGGAGAGGAGTGTAATTTAAATTTATACTCCTTTTAATCCTACATTTTTGGCACTCTCACAACAACAGAGAGACACATTTTTCGTTTGTATGTGTGCATGTGTGTACGTGTGTGTGAAATAAAAATTGGGAGTTTTATTCAGAAATTTTCAATTTTGATGGTCAAAATGTACAAAATAACCTCAACAGCAATTTAAGAATTTAACATAAAATTTTGATTTATCTTTTTTGTGTTTACGAGCTTCAGAAAGTAATAAAAAAAATTCCCTGATTCACTACAAAATTCTCTTTATTTCAATACAAAACATTTATTTGTTTTTTTGTCTGATGCAAGACACACGACAAGAACAACAACGTCAATTTTATTACGAGCTTCACATTTCACTAGCAAAGTCTCTAGCTTGGAAAACGACAAATTTTGCAAAAAACGCTTTGTATCGTAGAATAATTATTTCTCTTCTTCCTTAAGTACCGACTGCATTAGTCTGGCTAGACAAATAGGAAATTTTGTTTTTTACAAAACAGAGGAAGGGAAAGGGAATTTCGTTAATTTTCTGGAAAATTTCCCCAAAGTAATTTTGTGGAAAGAAAACAAATTTTTGAAATATGTGCAGATCCCTCCTCCCCCACCCCCTCCAAAAAAATTATGAGAGCTCGTGTGTCTATTTGTGTGTCTTTGTAGATGTAGAAGGAATGCAGAAATGTCTTTTGACATGTGGATATACCAGAGGAGGAGGAAAAAGAAAGTCTTGCGTTGTCAAGCTCAAGTTTGCAGTTTTTCATGTGGACTGTAGAACAAGAGGATGAGGAGATGCTTGCATAAAATTCATTGCTTTTCTCATTTCACTTTGCACTAGCCAAGCATTTGCCTGAATGTGATCTATTGCCATTATACATATCCCCTCTTCGGATATGACTCTACCTTCGACTCGAAGGCTTCGAGGATATGAAATTTGCAAAAAAAAATACATAGCTAGTCTTGTCTACATGGATGTGCAATTCTTGGCTCTTTCTCTCATCATCTCTCTCACTTTCTTGAATTTTGAAAGGATGTCCAATAGCCCGTCTTCTCCGCCCGCATTCTTTGAGTAGAGTTGAGCTATTTGCTTCCAAAACTCGAGAATTCCATAATTCACTTCTGTTTCCCTGCATTCTTCCCCATAATTTATTACAAGATTCATTTATGAGACTCAATGCCTCCTCCACCCCTCAGCACCAGCTCAAGAGACAGAGAATAGAGGATGGAGGAGGATCCTAAAATATTTTATCCCATCCAAGGAAATGGGTCGCAAAGAATAAATAAAAGAATTAATTCTCATATGTACACACACAAATGACGGTCGAGTCAAATTGGACGGAATTCCCAGTCATATTCGTCAGCCAAAATTTTCATGGGGGAAACGTCAATTAATTAAAGTGTCGAATGTACGGAAATTAATTCGAAATTAATTTTTAGTTACAATAATTTTCTTGCCACGTGAAGAAAAATGACAGAATTACGTCTATATTTTCTGAGTCCCTTCTACGAGCAAATTTTTTGTCAGTGGCCTCAAAGTCTTCCAAATTCTCCTAACCTATTGGAGTGTGAAAAATATATTCGACACGAAAGGTCTCTCTCAAAAACCGGAGAATAAGAAGCGGAGAAAGTGAAAGTGGGTTAGAGTGGATGTATGCATAACGATACGTTGACAATGACTTATTGCCCAGGCGAGAAAGAGGAAAAATATCTTGTTCATATCATATAATATTCTAATCCTCCATTCTTAAGGAGAATCTTCATAGAATGGAGATCAACTTTGAGATGCTCTGTTCGTCCTCACACACACTTTCGTGTCGACTCATGTGTAATGAAAAAGTGTGTCAAGTCAGCAGAAACCGAGGGGAAGGAAGAAAAACCATGGTAATTATCAAAGAACAAAATTGGGTCGCCGAAACATAATCAAACGGACAAGAAGCTGTACTGACTATTTTTCGGTAATCTCAATATACGGCGTACTCATCACGGCGTTCAACTCTACCATTGCATAAAAAAATTTAAAACAAATAAATGCAATAAATAACTACATGCTCAATTCCCCCCTGAAAAATTTGCCGTGTTCAATTTTTTCAAAAAAATTCTGAAGAGAGGAAACAAGATTAAATGGAAATAAATAGAGCCGGAGGAATTATTCGAGAAATGTCCGGGTGGAAAGAACTCCTTGCACATTGTCATCCTCATCATTGCATTACATTTACATTGCATTGGCTCTGGAACTGGAGACCGAAGTGCGTGTAGAAATGTTTCCCTGTTCGGAATGACAATGTGAAAATGTGTGTGTGTGTTCTGTGGGGATGAGGGGGGAGGTGACGGGACCGAATAATTTTGTGCAAGTCCCTCTCTTCTCTACAACATTATTTATTATGCAGAGTGTATCTTTCCTCCCATTGCCAACAACTCTCCTTTCCTATCCTCATGGGGATATACATATATATGTATAGTACGAGGGAAGAAGTGAAAGATGCTACGCAAGCAATATATGTTGTACATGAAGAGGGGAAAAATTCAGAGAGTGCTAGTGGAAAACGTGGACAAACGGTAATGAAAAAAATTTCTTTGTTTCCCTTCCCTTTTGAGAGAAAAGAAACGATTTTTGAAAATTCCCATTTTAAATACTGTACAAACTCCATCATTTGTGTAACTTGAACGCCGTTCAGTCACATCCAAAGTTTTTAGATGTGCTCGTGGACTCCAAAAAAAAAATTTTTTTCTCGATAAGAATCCTAATTTTGTTCAAAATTTGAAAAACCTTTTTTCTTCCTTCAGTTCTCTCGCTCTCTCTCCATCTAATTGGAATGTCCAGTTCTTTCTCATCTTCCTCCTGTCAGCCGCCAATCTGTTTTTTTTGCTCTTCTCGTTCCTCTTCCTCCCGATTTGCACAGTCATCGGAAAAAATGGTGAGTAGCCGGGTTGGCAGAAAAAAAGGGAAATGTTTTCCTCCATACACGTGCATACTGTTTCCAACGCACACACACACACACACACACACCGTATATATATGTGTGTGTGGCTCTCTATTTTATACATGGAAAGATCAAGTCCCACGAGTTTTCATGTGAGACATACAAATTTCCGAATTCGTTATGTTTGCATGTAAAATGCCCTTCCACACACACACACAGCATTTTGCTCGGGCTTTATGATGTGATAAGACTATACTTTCCTTGTAGAGAGAACACTCCTCTGCGTGTGTGTGTGTGAGAGAGAGAGAGAGAGAGAGGATCCTCAGATCTTGGATCTTGTCGACCAAATGGAGAAGACACGGAGGGAAGATTGAGCGAGTAACTGACACTTGTGAATTTCCGAATTCCAAAATCTCTCTTTATATGTGCGTGTCTTCCGTGTGTGTCTGCGTGTGTGTGGAGTAACGTAAGTGAAGGTACCCTAGTCAGAGGACATCCACTCCAAGCCACGGGAAATGAAATGCATCCGTTGACGCGGAGAGATACCTTGCACAGATGTAATTCTCGACTTTCCCTTCTCGACTCTCCTCATATAAATAAGAAATTTTTTTTGGACATTTCAATATACGCCTTGAATTTCAAGGAACGCTTTCTCTACTCCTTGACCAAGTTTACTTTCCCCACATGAGAGAGTCATGTGAGACTGTGGTCACTGAAGAAATAAGTCAAGACACAGTGTGTGTGTGTGTGGAGTAGCTTCTGGGCTAAGTGCGAGGCACTACTGGCCGAGGTGCTTCCATATTCGGTTATATCCATAATTTTTGCAGAGTATGCAAAAAAAGATTGAGAATTTATGATGTACATAGAAGCTAGAATGAAGGGAGAACGGAAGGAGAAAGTATCAAAAAAGCAAGGCCTGAGCAAGGCCATTTTCCAGTACATAAATTTTTGACCCACGGGTTTCATCAAAATTATTTGAGTGTCGTAAAAATTGAACCGGATTTTTTTTCTTGACCAGCTGCAGCTGAGACCATGTGTCAATTTATGGAGGATTTGATGTGGGTGAGAAGATGAGAATTATGGGGGACGAGAAAAAATCGTGGGGAAATTTTTTTTGAATTGTTTTTGACGGTGTGGGTGAAAGTTTCGGGGATTTTGTGGCACGGAGGAAAATGTGGGTTTGGAGATTAAAACATGATTTACAGAGAGTGGTAGATAATTTATTGTGGGATTAATTTTTTTTAAAAAAATTGTTAAACTTGGACGCCGCTCAAAACAAATGTCTTTTCAAACGGTGGACGACTATTTAAGGTTCCAAAAGGGTGCTGTCTTTGCAAGGACAAAATATATAAAACTCTACAGCCTAAGCTTTGGCTGTAGAGTTCTATATATTTTTTTGAGAATATTCACTCAAATTTTTTTTTCAAAAAATTCTCCTCATTTTCCTGACTCTCTTCATTGTTGTTTTTCACTATTGTTATGAATTTGCTGACTTCAGAAATTTTTTCAAACTTTAATACATTCCAGTTTTACAATTTTATTCAAAAAAATTTTCAAAAGAGATTTCCTCAGTCGACATTATTATGACTAACGGGAAACGGTGGCCTTCCCTGCATCCCTCTTCCTCTCTCTCAAAATCATTGCATTGCATAGTGCATAGGTTAACTCGGTCATAAATTTTTCATGCAATTCCCCAAAAATATTTCCCCATTGCATGTATAAATGATTGATTCATGAATCACACTCCACCACCACAAATTTACATTAGTTACATTGCAGCCATGGAAAAAACAGTAATAAAACCTGCAAGACTCCCCTCGCATCCCATATTAAATGAATAATTGAGGGCTCAATCCTTGTCGTGTGTGTGTGTGTGGTGGGTTATGTAATCCTGGGTGATTATCATGTGATGTGAAGCCTCTCAGATCAAAGATAAAGCCTCTGTTTACCCTGCAAGTCAATTTTCATTAGATTACTTTATTTATTTATTCCACCCCCCAACAATTTTACACACCAAAGAAGAAACCGCATCCCCCATCCACACACACACGACAAACACACAGGGGTATGTTCTCCCCTATTTTAGTTACTCATCCCTGTGTGTGTGGGGGGGGGGGATCCCCTTGATGAAATTGCCTGTATTATTGTGGGCAATAAAATAATGAGCTACTACCACACACACACACAAATCATTTTTTTTAGTTCATACATCTTTCAAACATTTCTCTGTCGTCCTTGTATCTCTTCTCCTCTCTCTCGTGTGTGTGTGGATCCCAATTGACATTCTCTGTCCCCCCTCCGCAATTTAATGCAATGTCCCTCATTTCAAATGCAAGCAATTGCACTGTGTGCAATGCAACTCTCAATGCAATTGCAGTGTGTGTGGAGAAGAAGACAAGAAAAATGGGTAGTGTGGAGGGCATAAGGGCCCGTCACAGCCCTATATATCTTCGAGACCCAGTGAGAGAGAGAGAGAGAGAGAGAGAGAGAGTGAGTGTGTGTGTGTGTGTGGATTCGGAGATCAAGATAGGAAAGTGAGGGGAAAAAAGTCATTGTATAATATATACGTTGTTGCACACTAGAGAGAAAGAGAGAGAGAGAGAGTTAGTTTTGGCAATTATACTTAATGTAATTTATGATACTTTGACAAATTTGATTTGCCCATCCTCTTGTAATCTGCTATCCGTACAAGTCAATGCACACACACACGCACACACACACAAGATGGGAAGGGAATGTGGAGGGGAAAGAAAGACTGTGGTTATCATTGTGGGGATGGGAAATGTCCATTTTTGACTAACAAAGAGGAAAAGAATGAATGTGTGTGTGTGGGAGGAGGGAGAGAGAAAAAGTCGGAGGATCGTGAGGGTATTTTATATTTTCATGGAGCATACCAAAGGGAGTCATTTTTAGACCCTCTCTCTCAGAACATACAAAACTGGGGGGGGGATGTGTGTGCTGACCGGAAATAAATCAATGGAAAGGGAAGAGAGGAGCCGTGAAAAATTCCCTGCATTGACCTCATCCAGGAAATTTTCTCTTTTCTGTGTGTGGGTACGTGTGTGTGGATTCTAGGGAGAAAAGGAGGGCCTGTAACTTGTCAATGCCCCTGAGCTTCGTCTTATCATAGGAGGGGATGGTACGTGGTTCGGAATGAAATCTGAGGCTTCTATTTACAAGGGCAATGATCTGTTGTAGTCGAGGAGGGTACGAGGGAAATCATCTTTTTGGTTGTGATTTCCAGGAAATTTATTACATATAAATTATTGTGGAGACTGACTTTGGACTTTGTTGTCCTCGTTTTGTCTGCACAAGTCAAATGCCTCGAAATCTTCATTGTAAGCTTGGATGATTCTGTGTTGTACAGACAGACCAGAGAAAAGGAAATGATTTAAGGCGGGTATTTTAATTTATTGTAATTCTTGTTAGTTGAGCTCATTAATTGTTTACACACACACATACACACGTTCACACACGGTGGCTTGTGAAGTTGAATCTAAATTACATGGTAAATACATTCAGAGTTTTGCATCTGGCCACTTTCGGCGGGGTCAAAATGTCGAGGAGTGTGTGTGTTGGATCATTTTATTTCGCTGCAACTTTCTCCAGTAAAGAAAGTGTTGAGGGTGAGGGTGAAAAAAATTACGAAATGGGATATTCCATGAGTTTGTAAACTTGGACTTTCCACTTGTACATTTCTGTATTGAAGATAATCTTGGCTTTCTGACATGCAGCCGTAGTGGCCTGCTGGTGACAGTCTGTCTCCCAGTATGTTAGCCGTCGACACCACGGGACACCTGGAGCCGTGCAAATGTACTGAGGATTTGGATTATTTCCCGGTAAAACGATTTTCAAATGGACTTGACCTGGAGGACACTTCCCATCTAACTTTGTACAAGCGATGGGTGGGGGTATTGTCGTTGTTGTTGATTCCGTAGGCGTTCTGTCAAACACACACAATTCACATATTTTAAAGATTAACCTTAATATGAACTGTAGAGGTCACAATGGCTCACGTTGTTATTGTTGTGGTCGTGGTCGTTGTTGGCTCTTCGGTTGTAGTTCTAAAATAGTTTTCATTGGGATATTATGATCGGATTAATTTAATTTTGATTAGATTTGTCAAAGAATTTTTAGTATTTTTGAGCGGCAAGATGAGACAATTATACTCACGGCGTGGTCGTTCTAAAAAATGGAAACAAAATTATTTTTAAAATATTTTTAGAATGGAAATTAGAATTTTTTTCCAAGTTTTTTTTAAAAAACTTACGTGGTTGTTGGTGCCTCTGTAGTAGTTGATGTAGTAGTAGGCGTCCTGTTCAAACGGAGAAAAGACAATTGTAATCGTAATCTCAGGGAATAGAAATATAAAACTAGTTTAGAAAAATTCTAACGTGGTTATTGTTGTTGGTTCTTCAGTAGTCGTCGTGGTCGTTCTGAAATGTACAAAAAGATTTAAATATGAGAATAATAGACGGTATAAAATTTTCTCAATTTGGCTGAATGCAACTTGACAGAAAGCTTCCTTACAGCAACATTTTCATTATTTAAAATGTTGGACTTGGACGCCGTTCACGGTATATCGGAGTTCAAAGAATTCTCAAATGCTCAATGCAATAAGCAGCAGGGAAAAATTTAAACAAGTGGCGTTCAAGTCTAACAAGTTTTCATGTGAGTTTACTTGTTTAACTTTTGACCTCGGTACTTTGCAGATCAAAGAAAGCACCTGAATCTAAGGAAGCTTTCTGCCATGGTAAGGATTTAAAAAACTCTTTACGTGGTTGCTGCAGCCGTGGTGGGGGGAGGGGGAGGGGGAGGTGGAGGGGCAACTGGTCCACAAATAAAGTAAAGAGTCCACTGACACTCTTTGTTGTCAAAAGTATGTTTTTCGGGTCGACCTGGAGTATCTTTATGAAAGAATGGATTCCACAGACCACCACAATGTTGTTCACGTGGAGCGTCTATAGCCAAATGGTCTGGTTGTTGAACTGTCCACAAATCCTGGTAAGTCAAAAAACCTCGTCCGTCCAACCATTCCCACTTCCCACGGTGTCCGATGTCAAAGAGACCTGGAAGAAAATACCAAATTTTTAGCGTCTTTTCACATTCTCATCAAGA
Source organism: Pygmarrhopalites habei (assembly GCA_009870185.1). Taxonomy (NCBI): domain Eukaryota; kingdom Metazoa; phylum Arthropoda; class Collembola; order Symphypleona; family Arrhopalitidae; genus Pygmarrhopalites; species Pygmarrhopalites habei. The sequence continues at coordinate 27,887 of WJFB01000686.1, read as the reverse complement.
CATACATAATTTCTACACTCTTAGAACAGAAAAGAAAGTTTCCCCGGAAAAGGGTAAAATTTTGCCTGGAGGAGTGGAACTTACACGGGAAACTTGAGGAGAAGGCAAAGTCATCTTCCCCGGAAGAAGGTAAATATTCCCAGGAAGAGTGGAATTGTCCCTCCATCTCGGGATATTTTCCCTTCTTGGGGGAATTTGTGGACTCCTCCGGGGAAAGGAGTTTCCTTCTTTTCCCGTGGAGAATTTTTACCTGCTGAAGGGAAACTTTCCCTCATTCCGTGGAAAATCCACTTTCCATCCAACATTTTTCCTTCTATTTTAAGAGTGTACATACCCATCCAATAATTTCGATCCAGTCCCATCTCCTTCTTCTCCTTAGACCAGTCGTACGCTTCTGAGAAGTAACTGATTTTGTAGATGGCGTTTATAACGTCCACTGCATCCTCTCGTCTCTCAAATGTCGCCAGAGACCGCCCGTCAGCCTTACAAATCGCAATGGCAGTCGTCCAGTTGAGCTTGGTAAAAATTACATTTACAAAATTTACAGTACAACATTCAAGCCAAGATCTCCACACTCTTAAAATAGAAGGAAAAATGTTAGGTGGAAAGTGGATTTTCCACGGAATGAGAGAAAGTTTCCCTTCAGAAGGTAAAAATTCTCCATGGGAAAAGAAGGAAACTGCTTTCCCCGGAGGAGTGCAAAAATTCGCCGGCAGAAGGGAAAATATCCCGAGATGGAGGGAAAATTCCACGCTTCGCGGGAATTTTTAGCTTCTTCCGGGGAAAATGACTTTACCTTCTCCTCAAGTTTCCCGTATAAGTTCCACTCCTACGGGCAACATTTTACCCTTTTCCGGGGAAACTTTCCCTTCTGTTCTAAGAGTGCAGCTTACCCGTCTGTGATACACCCAATATCGGCCGGGAATGATTTCCGTCTTTGCATAATTATCACTGTCAGGTGGTTCTGGAAGTAGACACACACGGAGAGTAAAATATGATTCTAACTGGCAGAATAAGAAAATGACAAGGATACCTAAAAGTCCACTTCTCTTCTTGCGGTGCAAATCGGACAAGATTAATTCTTCTTGATCGAACAAACTATATTCACTGTCACAGAGGATAATCAGGATGAGAAGCCCGAGAAGGACATTACCAGGATGAGGACACCATGACACCATAACTCCATTTAGCTAATGATTTTATCAAGGCCCTTCAGAATTCATCCCTCTGGGTATCCTAACGGTTGTGAACCAGAAGAATGAAGGGCCTTGCTTTTGACCATTTCTGTAACTTTGTATTATTATTCATGGCAACGAATTGATGGCGGGAAAATAGAAATCGATTCCTGAAGTCAATTGAAATGTTATTTTTATTTAATTTTTTTCTCGTTCCATATTTCAAGTCTATTAAATAAAATGTTTACTGTGTTGTGTGGTTGCAATAAATTATTTGTACAAAATGCCATTATTTTCATTGTCATTGATTGGGTCGTTCAGTTAGTCGTCCGGGTCGGAAACGGAGCAGGAAGAGGAAGATCTCGCTCCGAAATTTTGTATGGGATCCGAAAAAGTATTCATACAGTTCCCTCTCCCACCCCAGAATAAATTTACTCTTGACCTGGATCGGCTTCGTTTACTACAAACAAGAAAAAGGAAGAAGAAACAATTTTAATTTCATAAATTGTGTTCAAAAAAATTCAAAGCACACAATTAATGTAAACTCACAGTCGTCTGCGAATTTCCCGGAAAGGGATATCTTCAAAAGAGATTGGGACTTTGGGTCTCTCCAACCAGTAGTTGAATATTTGTGTTGCCTCGATGTCAAAATTGACGACGTAATCCAGGATCGTCCCCAACTCATTCAGATCGTACGTGTTGAAGAGCATCTTATACACTTTGACTGACTCTTCTGGATTTCGCCTGTAGGACAGAACGCGGATTTTCACAAAAATTTTATCAAGTCATGTGCTACGCAATTCACAGCCAAAGACAACTCACCATCGTTTGATCACTTTTTGATTGAAGAGAGACATGAGTTTCTCAAAAAAGTATGAATGATCAGAAGGGTTATTTTTGAAATATCTGGCACAACGATAATGGAGCATTACGGAGATTTTCCAAGCGACTTCCACAACCATGTCATATTTTGTAAAGTCGGATTTAGCCCACTTTGGAATCTTTGTCCCACCACCGATGATAGGCCATCCATCCCTTGCTACTGATTCTTTGTCGACTTCACCAGTGTAGTTCATGTAGATGTTGTCAGTCTGTGGGCAATCACACAAGATTAAAAATAATCAAAACTCGCCTTTTCCTTAACATAACTTTGACGACTACACTCTTAAAATAGAAGGAAAAATGTTGGGTGGAAGTGGATTTTCCACGGAATGAGAGAAAGTTTCCCTTCAGCAGGTAAAAATTCTCCACGGGAAAAGAAGGAAACTCCTTTCCCCGGAGGAGTGCAAAAATTCGCCGGCAGAAGGGAAAATATCCCGAGATGGAGGGACAATTCCACTCTTCCTGGGAATATTTACCTTCTTCCGGGGAAAATGACTTTGCCTTCTCCTCAAGTTTCCCCCACAAGTTCCACTCCTCCAGGCAAAATTTTACCCTTTTCCGGGGAAACTTTCCCTTCTGTTCTAAGAGTGTAGTCTCACTTCCCTCATTCACTCATTTTAGAGAAAGAAAATTAATTAAAGATGGTGTAAATATCTCACATTGTTGAAACAGCCATGACTGGAATTCTTATTCTTGTCCCTGAAAAAGTAACCATGTCCAGGTTCACTAACATTTGTCAAACAAAGCTCCAACTGTTCTTTCACCCGGTCATGTCTCTTATTGTCCGAACTCTCCGTGTAAGGGAATTTGTCATGAGATTCCCACAACAATTGTCGCCACATCCGAGTGATTGCATTCACAACACTTGCAGGGAAAAGGTCTTGTGGGACAGCAGCAAGGAATCCTCGGCGGGCTATTTGAAAGTAAGTGTACTCGAGAGAATTCACTTTCACCGTCGGTTGGTTAAGTAGAAGATAGTTTGTGTGGGCCTGAAAATTACAATTTTTGTCATAAATGACTCATTACAAGCGGGAAGTTTGAAATTCATAAAGATGACCCGAAAATGGTCACCGGTCATCGACCCAATTTGATACAATTAGGTTTGAAGAAATTGTGCAAATATGGAGTACCTGGGCCATTCGGACAGTCTGCTCTCGTGTCTCCCTCTGGTAAACGATTTTGGGTTCACTGATCTCAAGACGGGACCTGAAAATGTTTTGTTTTTCTTCTCGCTGTTCAGTCGACAATCCATACCCACCAATGAAAGCTAATTTCCTCCTGAGGAGGTAAAGTCCACTCCACAAAATGTCAGTTTTCGATGTGTTCTGGCTAGCAGCTGAGATTGGTCCGGACCGACTTAGGATTGGTCCGATTCCTCGGCCAAAATTTAATTTCGGGTATTGTTTGATGTCATTCTTGTGATTTGGTGGTGAAACACATTTGGATGTACAGTCATACGCCACCTCGTCAACTCTCTTCACAACGCCACCTATCGGAAAAATAGATTTTTTAATATATATTTTTAAAAATTAATATTTCCAGTTTTAACCCCTTCGAACCTGATCACAAGACAGTCTTGTTGTGGCCCGTGAGGAGTATTTTGTATAAATCAAATTCTGTTTGCTATGGGAATGCTCACTACGGGGCACAAAATACTCCGGCTTGAAGGGGTTAAAAGATTCCGGACATTTTACAACCAAAAAGTTTGCACGTCTTATTTTGTGACATGCACTAACCCAGGTCAAATTGATTGGTGTTTAAATTCAACATCTTTTCTCTCAAGTAAATTTAGTAAATTTACTGATAAATTGATAACTGACTTTGAAACGTTTCACCAAATCCCACGTGGTACTTGAATGATTCCGGACTGTCACAAGTTCCAAAATTGACCTGTCTAAATTTGGTGGACTGACGCCTCGAGTTTTTGATTATATGAACAGGACTTCGGAGGTTCCGGGCATCTGGTTCGATACAAACTTCATCATCGGAACGGATGATAGCTTTTTGAGGATTGATACTGAGAATAAAAGAACTGGGAGTATCCAGGTCGGAATTGAATCCGGATCCGGATTCGGGGATCCGGGTGAAGGAAGACATGTCAGAGGAGACGAGATAAGAGGCGGGAGCGAAGGGGTCATCTCTATTTCCAATGAACTTGATTGATTGTACCTTGAAAGAAGAGTAAAACTTTGACAGATTTCTGTTACTCCCTAGTCCCCTTTTCTATTATTATTTTAACTGAACGGCGTCGAACTTAAAAAAAATTAATCTCACTGGTTCCTGAATTGAAAAGCAGTCTCCACTCCCAACTAAAACTATTGAGTCCTCGTCACACAACCCTGAAGACAGAATCCACCTGTTCAACAAAAACAAAAAAAATTTTAATTTTAATCTCAAATTCCATTTAGTTTTTTACAAAAATAAATACTTACACTCCATTAACACAAGCACAACCAATTTTGAGAGGTTTTTCCAACCACAGGCCTAACTGACAGTCGACTGTATTGAGAGCGTATTTACTATTCTCATTACAAACTTGAAACCAAGCTGGTTCTCCCCGCACGAGTACAAATTCAATTAAAAATAAAAAAACTAGACTAAATTGACTAATATTAATTCTCCGTCTCCCCGAACTCCCCGTCCTCCCCCTCCCCCCACTAAATCCCATCTTAATCTCCATTTAAACGACCCACATTCATGGAAGACCCAAAATTTGTACGCTTCTTTTTTCTTTTTTAAAAATAAAAATATATGTTAACTGCATTCAAAAAAAAAGTTTGTCAAAAAATTCTCCTATTCTTATGTTATGTCACCCATGTCACTTTCATTTCTTTCTCTCTCTCTCTTTATAGTGTAAATATGACCATGTGACTCATTTTCCCATTCAAAGGAAGCGAAAGCTTGACAAAACAAATAGTGTGTGTGTGTGTGTGTGTGATGACTTGAACTACTTTTATTTTTGTTTTAATTAACTACACACCTCTACTGCTATCAGACAATCAACATTTTCATTGTTGTCCCTCATCCCAACAGAGACAACTCGAATGTGGAACAAATTTGGTTGCATTGTGTCTCTCCATTTTAATTTTCACTGCAAAAAGATCCACGCACTTTACCTGGAAAAAATTCCACACGCCCACGCCATTTTTTTCTGAATTGTAATGAATTTTTTCAAAAAAATTTTTTACTAAAAAGCAAGCATGAAAGGTGATTTATTTCACAAATTCACAAAAATTCAATTTCACAGAGTCAGCACATCAAAAATAAATTAGACACGGAATTTTCTAAATGTACACTTCAAAGCCGATCATCAAAAATATCGTTAGATTGTTACAATCGGGATAAATTCAAAATTTAGATATTACAGACAATTTCCAAGTAGAGTAAAACAACCATTTAAAACAAGGATTCGGAGATAACAAAGATAACAAGCAACAAATTTAACAAATGTAACAAAAAAATATATCACGTGACCGTCCTTCTTCTCTCTTTTTTAGTAAATAAGAATATAAAAAATTATTGTAGAAAAATATAATTGATCTTTCATCGTAATTTTTGTTCCTTCGGTCGGACTCCCTCCTCCCCTCCCCGCCGTATGCCCTATTGTAATTAATGAAAATATTTTGAAGTCACGCATTACCGAGAGAGAAGGGAGTTGTCCCTCAAACTTCATTTTTTTTAACGCTGACTGTCCTACAATAAATGATGATATAATACAAGTTTATACAGAGGAGATAGAAAAATGTTCCACAAGTTGAGCACTTCCGCCTCCTCGTAATCTCTCATGTGAATTATGGTTGTTTGTGGCTGTTGAGAGAGACGTCTTAACCTGTAAAGACAGAGGTAATTATTTCTGTCAGCCAAATTATAAGTCTGCTCCACATTTCACACACACACACTCACCCACCGCACGCACAAACAAACTCTTTCCACTGACTCTGCAACCAATTTGTTAATGGAGAATGACCTTAATTACCTTCAATACTCTTGAGTACTCTCTGCTGAATCTCTTCCACTTCCTTCCCTCCTGTAGCTGATCTACCCCAGCCCCATCCACCATGATGATGACCTCCTTTTATTATAAGAATAAATGGATTACTCAATTAAGTTTGTAGACTTGAAATAGGAATGAAAATTTTAATTAAAAAGGTTTTTTAAAATGGGATTTAAAGTCACCATAGTGTGGAGTGGAGAACAAGGGGAAACACAAGAGGATCAACAAGGGCTGTGTAAAAAGAGAAACGATTAGCATTTAAAAGTCAATGGTCAAGGCTCCTTGACATTCAAGTACGCATAAATTTGGAAGGTCAAAGTTTGTCCTTGGCTAGGACATTTAATTGTAGGCATAACATGGGCATTAGTGTTTCTGTTCCGCTGAGCTGAAACTTGACAGAAATATGCCTTTGACCTTTCTGACCACTGTTTGAATGACAATTTTAGGGGCATTGCTTCCCTTGACCTCCAAAGGTCAAAATGTAAGCAGATAAATTCACAACAAAAATATTTGACTTGGACGCCACTTGCTTATATTTTCGTAGCTATTGCCAATAAAAACGTAGCATCACGAAATATACGCGATTGGCGTCGAAGTCTGACATTTATGTTATAATTTCCCTATGTAAATCTCAGCTTACCATGTCCTTTTTAAGCGCTAGGAATTAATTGTACATTTTTCTGAAATAGTTCTGAAATTTTTGTGCTAAAAATTACACTGATGAGTTCCAGTTTTTTTCAAAATAAGAGAAAAAACCTCACAAAACATTTTCCCTTAAATTTGCAAATTAAAGTCACCGATATCAAAAGAAATTGAGAGGAAATGAACTCACCACCAAAATGAGCCCAATAGCCCACCAGCTATTATCATATGGGTAATCCCTTCGGGTCACTTTGTACCCGCCACTCTTTTGCATATCCGACCCAGCTGCATGGATCTGATTTTGTTGCTGCTGTTGTTGTTGGGCCATCATTTGTTCCCTTTGATTTGATTGATGTTGGGCAGTGGCCAGTGAAACACTGATAAGGACGACGGTGGTCGTCGCAAGAACGACAAAAACTTTACTTGATTTCATTTTCCTTGTGATCCGAACCGAACGGCGTCGAACTTTAACAGCAAAAAAAATTTGTGAAAAAAACACGGAACGAGAATTCCACACACAGAAACAATATTTAATTGTGAAAAACCTCACAGATCCTCCAAAAATGGAGCCAAAGGGTGCAGAGGAAGAAGGAGAAGAAGATTCCAAGAGAAGAGTTAAGAATGGACTGATTGAGATTTGAGTCCAGTCTGACGTTTTATTTATTCGTGTCAAATTTTGTGAAGCGTGTCAAACTCGACCAGGTGAGGTTCAGAAACTTGTTTCTCTCTCTCTACAATCTTTATCATCTAATCAGAGGATAGCACACACACACACACGAAGATGAAGACTTCTCCCTGTGTGTAGATTTGGTGCAGAAATTTTGGGAGGGGGGCTTTGCTTTAAGCTTTTGAACTTAAGATTGTATAGCACACATACACACACACATGGTCGAGAGAGAAGCTCAAGACGCACATGGATTTCACATTTTTCCTATTCTTTGTAGGACGGCATCCCCTCTCATCTCATCTCCCCCTGTTAATCTCCATTGTGTGTGTATGTGTACAACTTTATCATCATTGTACGTTACCTACATATGTCTCCTGTTAAATACACTCGTGTGTGTGTGCCTGGTCAGTTCTTCTCTCTCTTCAGTTTAACATTTGCACATTATGATGTCAGGGCAGTGTCTTTGTGTGTGTGTGTGTGTGTGTGTGTGTAGAGAGAGAGAGAGGAAGATATGAGTGTGTAATGAAATTGCGGTTCAGCCCTCTCTTTTTCATCCTTATTCCCCATTGTGTGTGTGTGTGTGTGGGTCGGGGAGTGAGAAATTTGAGTGGACTCTGTTCTGCCAAGAACGGCGGAACGACAACGACGTGCTTCTTGGCGGAAATCATGAAGACAAGCACGCAAGTGACTTAATGAATGAAACTCCACACAGTGTGTGTGTCACACACACAATACTATGAGAGAGAATACAGCCGCAAAGGCTGGGAGAAAAGGAGAACCTATTTTGGATGAGTACTGGGTGCAAAAAAGATTTTCTGAGGAATGTGCGAAATGGTTTGATGAGAAAAATGGAGAAAATTCTCTACATTCGCGAAATTTGATAATTGGGATTTGAAAAGTACAAAAAAATGTTAGGACGCAAATCACGTAGCAAAAAATTTTAATTTAATGTTGTGAAATTATATCAAGCTTGGTAGTTGATTAAATTCATTTTTCTTGCGCATTTATTATGGGACACCCTATATGTACACTCCTCGTGTGTGAGACTCCAGGTTAGAGAGTTTATAAATATGAAGATATTAAATTTATCATTTATTACATTTCTTGTACTCTATTTTGGCTGAGGGATTTGGTGGGTGATCATAGAATGATGAAGATCAAGATACGAGATTATCTGGAGGATCTTTCCTTTGATATGTAGAATGAAGATTTTTCTAATCTTTAATGGAGAGTCAAACATCATCTTCTTTTTAATTACCTTAAAAGGAAATTGTATAATTCTTTTTGAATTGAGATCATGTCAAAAATAATTAGGGAATGACTGGCGGAGGTGAAAGACGTGCTAATTGGAAAGTTGAGGAGGAAACCTACCTTCAAAATTTTGGCCTCACTACTCAAAATGAGAAAAAAATTTATTCAGGATTAATCCAACACAAATAAATTAGTTTTAATAAAAAAAATTCAATACTATCAACCAAGACAAGTAAAGTGCCTGTATGGACATCCTTTCAGAGTAGCGGGTTACTTTTGCAAAAAAGGTCATGTCGTCCTATTGACAGGAGAGTGGCCATTATGTCCACATTTCTCAGAAAAATTTCAAATCTTGTTTTTTCGACCTTTTCTCATTTCTACTATTCACACACATGAAGACACATTGTTTTGAAACTGGATTCGGAGAGGGCATTACTTGTTGAATTCAGTCGGCCAGTTACAAAAATTTTTATAGACACATGAAAGCGTTAGAGGTCAAAATAGGTCGACAAGGCCAACGCTAATCTCCGTAAGAATTCTAAGACTTTGATCTTCCAAAAATAGAGAAAATTCAACTAAATGGCGTCGAAATCTGACAGTCATTTTACTATCAATCCGAATGATGTAAATTAAAAAGTAGTATTCAATTTTAATTAACAATGACAATTTAATCTTATTTTCCCTCAGCTCATAAAAAATTACGCATCTTCAGCAGAGGACATCAAGTGAAAGCCATTTTAATTTTTTATTATAAAAACAAAAAAAATCACTCTCCCTCTGCTCTGGTGACGATCTTCTCAATGCAGAGTAACCACACACACACACACACAGGTTGACAAAGAGTACCTATTTGTGTGTAAATTAAAGTAAAAGTTGTGTGGTGTGGAATCTGCCACGATGACCGAATTTGATCAAGACAGACACACACACACACACAAATATTGTTTTCCTTCACACTTTTCAAACAACGAAGAGCAGAGGATCATTTTTTTCTGTCATCTTTCTTAACTCTACATAGAAATAAATTTAAATGTGCGTGTCCTCCTCACAAAAAAAATTGTAGCACTCTCTCCCTACTTTGGAGTGATCAAATTTAATTATTTATATTTATTTATTTTTAGAAAACAGAAAAGGATCTTCAAATAGGAACAAAAAGGAGGGGATTTTTCTTATGCCAGTGTAACTAAGTATGTCTCGAGGTTAATCAAAGTTGAAACCCACAACCCAAACTACACACACAGTCAGGGAGAGAGGCCAAGGAGGGTAGCAAAAAGAAGAAGTTGAGGGTAATGAAGTCAACCCATTTAATTGGCAGTGGAGTGAACTCATTTTTAAAATTATATGATTAAGCGTGTGATTGTGATCATGTGTTGTGTGTGTGTGCCGTATACCTCTAAAAAAATTCATTAGGACGAACTACTCTCTTCTTTTCCCCTCTCTTCTTCTCCCAAATACCTACTATTGCGTTATACACACAATAAAATGAGGTGCTAAATAAAATTGAGACGTTTTTTTCTCCTTCCCTCTTCATCCTTGTCCCCCTATTTTTTATAAGTATTATATTTAATACACACTGTACTGACCACTGTGTGTGTGTAGAAAAGTGTATAAAATTTTCACACCTTTTTGACTCCCATAAAATTTTGAGGAATGAGGAAGGCGCGTACACACGTACGGAGGAGAGTATACTTACAGCAATGGTAACATAAAAATGAAGAGCAATTTTAGTAAAGGTGTACGTTGTATTTGGGTGAAGCAGACCAAAACACACACGAAGCATGGCTGAATTTTGAAGAGTAAAGAAACAACCAGAAAATTCCTAAACTCTCCTTCTTAAAATACAGAAATATTGTAACAATAAGTAGAAAGGGAGGAGGAGAGATGACACAATTGATTAATGTGGTAATAAACATTTACATGCCTTTATCATCTTAATTCAATTAACAGAATCACATTTTTCTGTCCCCCTCTTCTCTCTCTCTCCCTTCGGACAATTGATATGCTTTTGTTTGTTGTTGTTGTCTGTAGGACTAGAATTAACAAGAATTAAATTGAGGGCTCCTTTTCTTTGGTGGACTGATTTTGGTTGGCAATGACTCAACTCTCGCACAATTCCTTCGCTCTTTAGCACTATCACTTGACGAGCAATTAGTACAAATCAGAATCAAGTATGCAGATGCATTGGGACGAGTAAATAGTTAGGTTGACACAAATTATTACATTAAATGTCCAGTGAGAAATAAGTAAACTAAATTGTTTGACTCCGACGCCACTCACAATATTTTTCTTCCGGTTGGGTTTACTCACTATCCAGGTCGAATTCTACCTTTATTCCTTTAAGCAATTTTTGTGTTTTGGAAAGAAATTTTCAATTGGATTTAATTTTTTCAAAAGTTATTTAACTGCAGAAAATATTAATTGAGGAGTACCGTTGTAAGTCAGTTAGCGGAACATATTTTGTTGTCCATCTCTTTATCATTACACGCTCCATTGTTTTCCCTTCGTGTTGACTAGGATAGAAGGTTAATTGTTTCGACTTAATTACTACTTTTTGGTTGAAAGGAGATTAAGAAATTAATATGAGAGAAAACAAGGATATAAATTCATTTTTCCAATCCAATTTTTAACCCTTAAAAGCCCAATGTGGATACCCTTCTTCACACACACACACCTGTGTGTGTCGCTCTCTCGTTTAACCTGAAAATAAACGACTGTGCGAAATACTAAAACTTCCTCGGAAATAGACCTAGTTATATAGCAGAGTACAGCAATTAAAAACTTAAACGGCGTCCAACTGCACGACGAACCTGTTAAAAATTTTGTGTGTCAAAAAATTCCTCAAATATTTTTGAGCACAAAAAACCACACACACACACGCACACACACTGCCTTCAGCATTATGCGTGTAGTGTGTATGGTATGGGATAGCTAGGAGGCTCTTGGACTTGGTATGTATGATTTATTGCAGTTAATTTCGAGTGTACGGCCAACTTTTTTAACTCTCACTAAGCCAAAAGCTTGAGACAGACACAGAGACGAAGGAAGAGAGAAAGAGACTCTCAAGAGTTGAGAGTGTAAATTACGCATCTCGCTTTTTTGTCACAATAATTCATTATTTGCAAGGGTCTCCATTTAAATGTCCATTGTGTGTGCGTGTGTGTGTGAGTGTGTGTGTGTTTCCCCCTCAGACAAATACTGCAGCCTATATAAATGACAGGGGCGGTGGCGGGCGAGGACAATGAGAAAACAAAAGACTGCACTCAAAAAAGAAAAATTGAAATTAGGAGAAGAATTTTTGTAGTACGTAAAAGTAGTCAAGAAATGTGAATAAAAAATCAGACAAACAAACATGATAATCACATTAAGATGGACTGTACACACACACGTGTGTGTACAGTCTGTAGGGAAATTGTCAGCGTAATGTGTAAGCCCAGTTCTCTCTCTTCCTCGAGAGCAAATTATTCCACAGATTAAACGGTCCACAACAGCAAAAAATTGTAGGCTTCTCGTCCACACAGATAATCCCTCCAAGAAACTTATGGCACATTGTCTCCCTTCTACCTCTATACATATAATAGTTTAAAGACTCTTCATGACTTTTGACCACAGTCAAAATCCGTGTGTCTCTTTCCCTTCCACATTTCCCTCATGGCACTTTTCTTAACGAAGACGACACACAGACATAGAGGGAAGCCTAAAACCGAGTTCCTGGCCTACTAAGCTACATACAAATTAATTTATTTCATTCCCCTCCTCCCGCGTCCCTCTTTCTCTCTCTACCAAGCCCACGAAGGAAAAGGAATGCGACACACAAAAAATGTTTTTAGGTAAAAAGACATTAATTTTGACAATAATTATCGTATACACATTTAAGTCTGTCATAATTATGTGAAGACTTAATGACGAGGCTCAATTGGTGAAGCCTAGCTTTCAAAAAATAAAATTGTTGGAAAAGTTTAAAGAGGATTTTTGTTTGTAAGAGTTCAACGCCATTCGATGGACTTTATTCTTGGTCAGTGGGCGATGCTAATGTACAGAAAAGTATGGATTATTCTTGACTGTTTACTATTGCCTTTGAAAATTATTCTTGACATAATTAATGACAAGTACAATATAGTATTATTAAACCGTGTGATGTCACACACACGCACACAATTACATTGAATAATGAATCTTGGGAGGGAGGGTGTAGATAAATAGAGAGCAAACACCTCAATTAGTATTTTCACTTTTTAGACTTATGTACATGAGTTCAGGAGGAGGACTAATTATTCAAATTTTCCATTGACAACCCCTTCCATTTGTGTGTGTGTGTGTGTGTGCGTGTGTGTGTGTAGTATAGCCATAGTAGTACACACACAACAATTAAATATAGGTCAAAGAACTTTTGCTCAAACTACAGTGTACAATGTACCATGAAGGGATAAGGATTGTAGCCACAAAATAGTAGTAGTGGCTACAAAATATTTTAATCAAATTACACTCAATTAGTACAATTAGAAAAAAACAGTTTTAGGAAAATGTGAACCGATTTCGGATTAAATACAATACAAAAGAAAAACTCAAGACTGAGACACAAAATGTTGTCATTAGAATTACGATTAGTTTTTAATGGACCATGGAGGAGGAGGAAGAGAATTTTAGGAGGATCCTCCCTTCATTCAAATTCAATCTTCATTTATATCCTAATAGTACAAATCCTCCTCTCACCTCAACTCACCCGGGGTGACCCAGGGTCGGCCTGGTTCCAAGTCTGTGACTCCAAGGACAAACATGAATTAAACGCTGTGGATTGTGGCCTTGGACTTTGGCTTGGTGAACCCATGAAGATGGGTTGTGTCTGTGTTAGTGGAGTGTAAGGTGCAATAAAAATATTTACTATATAAATTTTGATGATTCATTTTTAATTGATCTGAACTACTACAGACTTTTTTGATAATTAAATTCTAATGTCAAAAGGTGGATTCTGACAGGAGGTTTCTGTGATGACCAACCCATCATTTTAGTCGGGGATGGAGATTGCTTCGCTGTGAGGAAGAAGGTAAAATTTTTTTGTTGTTGTACTTCAACGCCACTCAGTTCGTCCATCGCTTCGAAAATTCTCAACATCAGATTGAAGTGAACGCCGTCGACGTTTGACATTATTTTGACATACATTTCCCTAGTTTGAATATCAGACTTCGACGCCATTCACAGCAATAAGGATCATAGAATTACTTATAGGGATGATGTTATTTTAGATTCATTCCATAAAATTACTGGGAAATCCACACGACCCATTTGCCCCAGCCACTTATATTGCACCACCGGATTTGTCAACTTTCACTAAAATCCCGGAATATGGATTTAGTACACCATTTGATCACCCATCATCCATTTTGATCAGTATTAATCCTAGGACTGGTCTCATCCGATCTGATGGTGAAGTGTGTGTCAGAGTACCACCGTCAAAACAGGCCAAACCAGTTCATATTTGGAAAAATTCTAGAAGACAGTCAAACAGTTTTCAAAAAGTTGATGAGGACCAATGTGACAATTATGGTGACAAGTTTGATACACATTTGAACTTTGGAGAAATTTATGAAGGTAATTTAATTAAAATTGGCGTGTAAAAATAATAACTATTTTCAATTATTTGTGATTGAGTCACAAAAAACATATTCGATCAGTGACTGTCAATCTTTGACGCCGATCAGCGCTTCATCGACTCGCGCCGGGTTTGATCAAAATTAGATTCCCAGTCAATATTCTGGTTTAAGCATTCATTTAAGAAATACGGTGGGAATTTTAAACTGACTACGAATTTTTTGCACCAGGGGGCGTCATCAAATCGTTGGAATTGTCGACCCAATTCTGTTCATCGGAATGTCTCACACAACCGGACAAAAATCCCTTTTCCCAATGGACCGGTCCAATCGGGGTTCCACAATTCTTCGGTCGATCCTTGATGACCCAATCCTCCTCTTCTTCTTCCTCCTCCTCTTCCACAAGTACAAAAATAATTTGGAAAGAACTGTTCAACATCAATCGTAAACTGAGATTTATTGGCGGTTCTGGATTATCAGCTCAAGAGATAGAAAATCGGAAAAATATTTACGAAGAACGTCTCAAAATAAGTGAAGCTCGAATTGGATTCAAAAGAGAGACTCGGGAACAAACTGTTCGGATGATCCAAGCTGATCTAAGTTTCTCATTACTCAATCAGCCATCAATTAAAGTTCCTACATTCGAGTATGCTTACTTCAGAAAGGCTCACCAAATGTTCCTGACTGTCATGCCACGTGATTTAATTCCCACCCAATTTTTGAACGGTATAATGCGAATGTGGCGTCTCCTACTGTGGGAAAGTCATAAAAAGTTTGAACACAGAGAAACTATCCCTGAACCCCAGCACAAACAGATCATGTCACTTTTGGATGTCTGCCTGGATAATTTGACTCAAATTGTATTCATGGACTGGAAAAATACCTCCACTCACTACTGTCTCAACGAGGTGAGCTTTTACCCGCGCGTATTTGAAAATTTTGATCAGACATGGAAGAAATATGTGTATTTTTTTGTTTCAGTCGATCACAACATTTTGGAACGCATCATACCAACCACCGGTTGGTCTACCGATGGGATTCATGTCCGAAACGGTCATTCCACCTGATCTTGTCTTTGATGAGAATAAATATGATTTTGTTGTCGAAATGGCTTGGAAGATTGCGATACATGCGGCAAAAAGATGTTCTCCGTGGTTCAGACAGTATACATCCGAGTACAGTATCTTTGTCCATAAACTGGACTCGCTTTTCAATCCGGCGATTGTGAAACGATGGTGAGTCGGCTGACATTTTTGATGGCGGGATTTTTGAAATTAAATGCACAGCCAATTTAATTTGTAATTTGCCTCGCAGGTACAATCCAGAAGAGTCTCTGGCTGTCCTCAAGACAATGTACCCTTCAGTCAATTTCCGGTCAGTTGCCTACTCAACGGATAGAATCGCAGAGGCTGGAAGAGACTTTGCTACTTACACAGGTAATTTTCAATTTGTCTCACAATCAATATTCGTGTCATTGTAAGTATACATCTTTGTTCTCAATTTTTGAAAGGCTGGGACACATACGGAGAACACACAGAAATTACATACGGTTGGCATACTTGGTTACGTCGTCCAAAAAATCACATGTCTCAGAAGAAATTGATTTTACAATCGGTGAGGCAAACCAATAGACTGAATGCCAGAAGGTTAAGAACGTAAGTCTAGTCAATGTTCATTATTTTTTAAAAAAGAGTGAAAATTTTCAAATATCTTGTATGTACTTTGAGACTATTTTTTAATCTTTGTAGAAAACGGGATGTCAGAAATTCAAAGAGTTGGAGGAGGAGACAATTATGGGGTGGACGGGCGCACTGCATCGACAGGTTCGAAACAAAACGAATCAAATTTTAATAAATATCATCAAAAATTACATTTTCAATTTTGGTACACAGATTTTTGGATCCAATCAACATATTTGACTATCAGCCGCCACCTGATTGCTTCGTTCCAAGGAACAGTGTTAACTAGAAACCATCTTAATTAATTTATCCATGTACAATCAAACACTCGTTTCAAATTATTTTCGAAATTAATAAAAAATTATATTTTTGCACATAAACCAATGCCACTCCCATAAACTACCTGGTTGTGATCACCAACAGAGGGTCTAAATCAACAGAACGGCGTCGAAGTCCCGACATTTTACTTCATCAAACAATTTTTTCTTTCTCGTCTATCACAATAATAAGTTAATATGTGTGTCTCTACATAATAACAAAACGCGATAGAAGTAGTCAATGATGCGGATAATTTTTTCATCCCCAATTCAGATTTGATTTGCATGATAATATTACAAGACATTCCTCTGTAGTGAGATTTCCTCACTCTCGTTTCCTGACTCTTTTCCGTGTATTTCCCTCTCATTTTCATCTCAAATCAAATCGTCAGTACAAAGTAGTCAGCAATCAAAACTTCCTTACGAAACCCCAAGTTGATAACTATAAAAACGTTACCGTATGTCGTGTGTGAAAATTGTCAAATCTGAAATCAGACCAAGGTTCACTGAATCCTCGTCCTAAAGACAAGAGAGACAAATCACAATTACAGCACACAAGTGCACCTGCAACGCATCATCAAACATTCATCGAGCATCCAAATTGACAACCTGTGTAAGTATTCTCTGTACTAAAATACATACAGGTAAGTGTGGCTGTCTGGTTGTACACTGAACAGTAATGTTTTAATTGTCACTCTCAAAATTGTTGTCAAGAGCATAAAAACCATTGAATGATTCTCGTTAGTACACACACAAGTAAAGTCTTGTTGACGTTTCTCTTGCCTTTCCACTCCTCACAATGACGATTATGAGTGCCTGTGTTTACAAAAAAAATATAATTGTTTACACCCACACAAACACACACTGCACTGAGTAAAGAACAAGTGCAACAACAACAAATTTTTGTTGATGCTGTATTATTGGATGCAGTCATCCGTGAATTCAATTCACTGAATTGCATATCCTTCCTTTTTGTTCAGGAAAAATTCTCTGTCAAAAAAATTCTACGCGCTTTTTTCCCTCCCCACAAAAACAACAACAACAATATGGTCGACAAGAAGATTGTGGGCAAGGACCGATAATGACAAAAAAAAACTACATGTTTCCGAAAATAATAATTAAAGTAAAAATGCAGTTTTGAGTGAAATTTTTTTCCCTAGTCAACTGTGCAGGGGACTCATCATTCAAGTTATTTACTGCGTCAATAATTGCTTTGTCAATTATTGATTGTTGTTGTTGTTGGGACTTTCATTTTATATGCAGAAATTTGTTTCCGACATCTTTTTTCATCAATTAAGAGCGGAAGTATTTTTTGTAAAAGTAAAGGATAATTGTATGAGTTGGACGCCGATCAGGGAATAATTGCGTTCAAAAGGAAACGTAGGTAAGCCAGGAATTATTTTGATGAATTTGTTTCTTTTGCAAAAAATTCTAAACCAATTGGGTACATACATTGAATATAATTTTGTCCATTCAAAAACACTCTTTTATGAATATTCAAAATTTAAACCCACTCAAATATGTCCCCTGCAATCAAAGTTGACAAATCTGACATCCCTCACCCAATTTTTTTTCTTGTTTCGCTCCATGCACGCTTGACTGTCGAAGACCACGACACCCTGAATTTTTGAGTGCTAATTCTCACAATTCATTCTTCTCCCCAACGAAAGGGAAATTAAAAATGACGCCACACCTCCAGACCACTTTGAACTGATCAAGATTATTCCTGTCGATTGTGATAGTAACCCATATTGGAAAAACCTTGGATTTTGCGTGAAAATTGAACGGCGCTTTTTCCCTCCCCCTCCTCTCTCTCTCTCATTGTGTGTGTGTGCCTCTCTGTCTCTCGCTCAATTTTTACTCTCATCCATTGGAAAATCATGCTGCCTTTGCAATTGTCATTTCCATCTCACACCTCACACACAAACATTCTCTCATGGCGAGGGGTATATATCGACTCTTCGCTTCATCGCACATGGTCTGAATTAATTTTGGCCACAACACACACACACACGTACACACAATCCCTCTGTTATCCTGTTATGTCATAAGCATTGACAATATCAGTAAAAACTAAAGGATCCTCGTAATCCTTTACAACGTCATTCTCCTTCCCTCTCTTTCCCTCTTTTTTTGGGATGTTGGAAAAGTTGGGCCCACAGCAAAACCAATGACTTCTTTTTTTATTACTTCTCCCTCCTTCCTTTGATCTCTGTATTAAATTTATTTATGATTGTCCCACAAAAAATATTCTTTCTCATATGCAACAATTCAGAGGGACAGTCGTAGTCCCTGCTGCTATGAGGGTAGGCTAAAGAAATTTTCGCTTCATTGAACCCAAATCCTTCTCTATTATTTTATATAGTGATAATTTACATTCTGTACTACTATTTGGTCGAGTCAAAGAATCAAGACGGGAGGGGGACCGGCGGCCTGTCTTTTCCTTCCAAAAGCAAAAGAATAATGGGAGGAGGAGGAGAGAGTGAGATTGAAGAATTAAAAACTCAAGATCAAAAATCCATTTCCCGATTAACTATAAAAACAACACGAGACCCCCTTCCAAATCATCAGTCACTCAATCGAGTTCAGTCGAGTAGATTTCCTGAATTGTGTCTGTGTTTGTGTATTCAATAATAAATTATTTCAAAATGATAAAAATTCTGCTCATAGTTGCAGTCGTCGCCTTACCCACCCTCATTGAGGCTCAAGGTGGTGGTGGCTATTACGGTGAGTTGATTTTTTGAAAAGTATTTCGTTTTTTGAAAAGTGAGTTTTGTAAATAAAACAAAAAATGTGGGACATATAGGAGGAGGAGGTGGAGGAGGAGGAGGTTATGGGCATGGACATGGGCATCAGGATTATTACGTAAGTTGCAAAGAGTTAGGCTTCATCCTGTTCTATTGTTGTATCCAAACCGGAAGGGGGTAGAGTTGACGTGAACGGCGTCGAAGTTATACAAAATCGTAATTCGGAATTTAATGCAAAATTGTAAAAATAGGCTCACCCCAAGTACCACTACTCTTACGGAGTAAACGATCATCACACAGGAGATGTGAAACATGCTAGTGAGAGCCGGGATGGAAACGTTGTCAAAGGTGAAATATTTAATTGGAGATTTGTTGGTAAAGAGGAACTTTTGTAATAATAACTTTGATTGTAATTAGGTGAATACTCTCTCATCGAACCGGGTGGTTCTAAACGAGTCGTGACATACATTGCGGATAAAGGAGGTAAGATGAAATAAAATTCTACCGTATAGTGTTTAAAATTAGCCCGGTTCATTTATTATGCAACGTGGAGTCAGGAGTGCATTTGTCAGTGACTGCAATGGATAATTGTGATTTCTTCTCAGGATTCAGAGCCCACGTCCACAGGACTCCAGCTCACCATGGACACGGACACGGGGGCCATTACTGAAAAATTTGATAAGTACTGAAAAGTCGACAACTTGAATCCTCTGTCTTTCTTCTCTCTGGTCAACTAAAGTCAGTGATTAGTTGAGTCAAAGACACCAAGTCAATGAAGAACCAAATGGACAATGTGAATCTTGTAGTCTATTTTTAAAATAGACATTAATTATTTTAATCCTAGTTTGTGGGAAGTTGTGTAAAGTATTTTTGAATAACTTCCTATCTAGCCATTCTTGTACATAAAGTCGTGTATCGCATAGTAGATAGGAATGACCACACTGTGATCCTAAATTAAATGTTCCTTTACCTTTTGTATATAACTCCTTTTGTTACCTTTCTGTGTACATAGAATTTTCAGTTTTTTTGTAAATGCACAGTAACACACACAAGTAATTGTAGAGCTACTAACTTTTCTAACTACTAAATAACGCCTTTTACCTCGGAAGAGGAAGGCATCCTACTAACAAATATAATTTAGTCAACTTATCACGTTTTTTAAAGACAATTTAGTCTATGTATTTAATTTAAAGTCGTTCTTGTGAGCAAAAAGAAAATCGAATAAATCACATATCAATCACGCAATCCATTTTTATTTGTTAATTCTTAATGGCATATTTGGGAGAAAGATGACTAATTAACTGAAAATCAAGGTTGACTAAATTCGCTGTTTTTACATTAAAATGCAGAAGGAGAAGAAATAATTTGGCATATTAAATAACTTCGCACATGTTGCATTGAGGAAATAGAATTACTTCGACGCCGTTCACGACAATTATCGGTGGGGACAGATTAGTCCTCTACATGCCAACTGCAAGAAATTGTAAACGGCGTCGAAGTACCCCTTTTCTATTTGACACCCCTTTGAATTCCCCAATGAATGACCTCTCGTGACCTCCCTCCTTTTAGCTGGGCAAAATTTTTAACAAAATCTTTACATCAAAAAAATAACTTCTTCCTCAACTCAAATCTGAAATTTTTCTACAACATTTCCCTCCAGTCCAATTTCATGTCTCAGATTTTCTCTATTTTTTCTTTATTGCTTTCTCCAAAAAATTTCTCCTCAAATCACGCCCTTTCTCCATGGGGGTCCGTCTCAGTCTCCCTTTCCTATCCTGACATTTTTTGCATTTAAATAGACTTTAAATATTTAAAAAGAATATTTTTCCCTGGAATAAACCCCAGAAGAAGCTACACGCGTATGTACACGTACATACACACACTCACTTCCACGGATCAGGGAGGAGAGATGAAAATATACATTTAAGATGATCCCATTACGTTCCATTGTTTTTTCTTGGGGGAGGAGAGAGGTTGATGGGAGAACATGTGGAATGATTGTCTGGGACGACATCCATTTTTCCCCTCCAAGAGGAAAGTAAAAGAGAGAGAGAGAGGTGGTCATATACGTTAGATTGTATTGGAAGCGATAAACGGGTATTTCCGAGTCTGCCCTCCTCTCCCGAAAATTCTAACTAGGACAAAAAGATAAGGGAGGAAGAAATGAAGTTTTTTCCCTCTCCTCTCTTCCACCATCCACTAAAATCCAGAAGAAGTACATGAATAAAACCAAATATATATATACTCTCCCCCGTCCTACTCCACTCCCCGAATCGGGATGGAGTGAAGGAGAGACTCAACTGCCCCTAAAAAAAGTGTAGAGCAAGAGTGAGATGTCTTAAGCGGGGTTTTTTATAGTTCGATGACGGTACTGAAGATAATCATCAGCCCAGCTGAAATGTGTCCTGTCGAAGTCACTTGCCGTCACTTACCAAAAGAGTTGCACGGAAAATCACCTCCCTCCCAAAATGGGATTTCTCTTAACCGGGTAACCTAACCGGTAACCCCATCCCCTCCTCCCCTCTTTTGTATTCACGACAAGAAATATGCAACGATTGTGTGTGCGTCTGTGTGTGGGGGAGAGAAGGAAAGGTGGAATTTTGAGATTAGCAGATTTTGAAGAAAAAAACTTTTTTAAAAAATTAGAAATTCTTTGATCAAATTTCTATGGTTCTTTGGAAAACGAGAGTGACTCTAGTAGAAAATTTATCTAAATTCAAATTTAATTAAAGATGACTCAACATTTCGTTATTCAAATGTTGCAAAGAGTGTCATAAATAAATAAATAGCATTTTTCTGGTGAAAATAGCAATTTTGGAATAAAATATTTTTTTGCTGTACCTCAACGCCGATTACTACATTTGATGTCGTTGACGGATTCTACACAATGCAGTACATTAACAGCTTCTGGGGTTTATTTTAAACTTTCTCTAAATTAAACATTAAACAAAATACTTTCTCCTTCGAATTTTAACACTGATCAAGGACGACGAACTTTCCCTTATTTTTAAGAGGGAGAGAAACCCGGAAATCCAAAATTTTCGACCAATTTCCTCTCTCTCGACATACGCACTGCGTCACACATTATCCGCATTACAATTCTTCTTTACGAGGAGTCCATGACTTGGCATTCACATCTTCCCCACTTTGAAACGAAGATAAGGACTGCCGACTGGAAGAACCTTCAAAAAAAACTCTCTCTAATTTTTATCCTCACAATCACCTCCCTGACATCCCATTATGAATCTTCTCCCTCTAACATCCCAATTAACTTGTATTGGATTTCCAACACCATTTCCTTTCCGTCTTCTCCTCTCTTTATCTCATGAGGAGGATCCTCCCACACACACACTGTAGAGAGCAACTCCTTAAACATTGCAATTAGACAAAAATTACAATACTTAATTACCCGTTTGGTCTTCCTCCTCCTCCACCTCTTCTCTCTCCTCCCCATTTGGTCTACTTTAGTTAAATTTTAAAGCATCATAATTTTCAACGACTCTTCCTTCTCTTTGTACTCTCAAAGGAGGAGGAGGAGAAAGAGAGAAAGAAATGGAAGGGAAAGGATCTCTCAGAATGAAATTGACGTTAAATATGGTTACCATCTTACATACACCCACTACACACACACACCCACACACCCTCTCTCTCTCTTACACAGTTCACTGCCTTTCTCCTCCTTTCCCCAGCCTTTGATCCAATTGGCCCTAAAGCCTAAACTAAAAAGCACAGACACAGAACATGAACATTACCATAAATGGAGAAAGGGAAAATACAAAGTAAAAGTAAAAACAAGAATGCATCATGCATGCTCGTCGTCTTCTTCCTTCTTCTTGGAACAAACCTGAAGGCAAAGTACATATCCAGAAATACACACACACAGAGAAAGGAGGGGGAGAGACTCTAAACAAGATTTGAATTTGACGTTGAGTCTTCACATTAACGACGGACGTAAAAAGGAAGAGAGAGAGAGAGAAAGCGAGTATAAATTCTACAGGGAAAGTTTTTGACTCGGCTCCTGCCCTTACCCGTAAATGGCAGATTATGTCCCTCCCATTATCCAGGATGGTTCTTTCTCTTTCAAAAACCGAAAAGGAAAAGGAGAGGAGGCGGTCTGTTTAAAAAATGAATTTATAAATATTTTTGGTTTGCTTCAAATTTCAAAAAAACAATTCGGAATGACTGGCCCAGGTTTTTCACCTCTTTCTTTTCGATCAACAAAAATTCTAAGTATTTCAATGACCGTCCAAACCTGACCCGCCCTGCACTGACATGACTGCCCGGGATTTTGTCTCCTCTGCTCAACTGCCACAAACGTGAAAGCTCCACGTGACGCCACGTGAAGAACTACTCTCTGCCATTATCCATTTCCCTTCAACTTTTTCCCAGCCTCTTCTATAATTTCAAATTCAAATTCGACTGTATTTTATAATACACCCTCTTCCCCTCACCCTCCTCCACATCCACACACTCTATTTTCATCCACCTCCGTTATGCTCATCCGATCTTGCTCAAGTTTTCCCTTTCTCTCCTCCTCCCTCTCACAACACAATAAGGGAAAGCTCAACTTTTGTAGAGTCAAAACAGCTGCTAACAATAGAAAAAGCTACTCAACTCCTGTACACACAGAACAGGCACACACAGAGGGAGGGAGACAGGGCAAAGGGGGGAGATTCCAGCTTTTTGAAAGACTCCACACACACGCACACAGCCAAGTATTGTCAGTCAGTAGAGAAAGCAGAGAGAGAGAAAGTTTAGAGCATTTTCCTTTTGCTGCTTTGCTGTTGTAAAGCAAGTTCTCTCTCCCTGTACAAGTTATACACAGAGCAATAATATTGCCATTTCTTCCGAGTCTCTAACTTTTCCCAATGCTCTTCTCCTCCTCAAATTTCAAACTCGTGTTCCTTCCACTTGTATTTGTACGTAAACATAACAGGGGTATACTCATGGAGGAGGAGGAGAACTTACATTCTACATTGCATGGGGCTGTGACTCTGCAAAACTTTTATGAAATGAGCTAATGTTATATATGCTAATGCCTTATTTCCATACAGGAGAAGAGCAAAGGTCTCCCTGTTCTACAGGGAGGGACCGGGCATTTTCTTCCCCGTCTTCTTGATATTTCATTGCATTCAACGCTCAACTTGAGACGTCAATCTCCTCCTCCGTGTATTTCTGTGCTTTATAGGTAGGAAGTCAAATGGCGTGTAATTCTCCTGTCTTTTCTCTCCTCCTCTGTTTCTGGCATGGACCAGGATTTTACGGTCGTGTCGTTCCTCCTTTCTCCCCGAGAAAGAGAAGACGCCGAGAAAGAGAGAGTGGGGGATCTGAGGGCAGAGGGGAGGGAGAAAAACAATTTAAGACAATGTCAATGGGTTGCAAACAAGACAAGGATATAATGGCCATGAATATGATATGATGTTGGAGAGAGTGACATGGGACAAAATAGGCTCTTTTTCTCCTGGGATGAGGAATTGAGGACATGCAGAGCGGCAGAGATGATGAAATTTGAATTTATTGTCTTGTCCTCCACAGTTTTTGGGTTTTTCTACATGGACTAATCGACGGGTTTTTGAAAGTTGATCCCTTTTTTTCTACGAGGAAAGTACACTTTTTGATTGGGAGGACTGGATGGGAAATGGAGGGAAAAGAGATCTTGTGAGAGAGAGCAAAGAAAGAGAGTTTCGTGTAAAGTGTACTGGGAAATTTATGAAATGGAGAAATGAATAAATCCTAAGGGGACAAGTTGTTCAATTTTATGTCATGGGCTCGTAAATTCATATTTCTAAAATGTGTGGAACAGTCGACGGTGCAGAGAAATAGGGGAATTTTGAAAATATAAAACAATGAATATGGTTTTTCAAAATACGACTCACAGATTCAGTCAGACATCCCATCAAATTATTTTCTATAATTTTTAAAAAAATTCAAAGAGTTTAAATTCTTTGATATGCGTCAAGCCACAATTTACCGGATTAAAAAAAGAAATCTTTTTTTGTCATATATCAACGCCATTTACTAGAAAAAGTCCCACTTTGGGTTCTTGCAATAGAAAGAATTCATGTAGATTAGGGAGTTGTTTTGTTCATGACATTGTGAAATTTCATTAATTTTTTTCTTTAAATGCCAAAACTGTTTATTCCATTTGCTCATGTACGCACTGAGAGGTTTTTGCAAGTCAAGTAAAACTGGGTTTTACAGGAAGAGGATTCTCCTTTAAAATATGTGCAAATAGTAAAGTATCGCACAAAATCCCAAGTTTGTCTCTCTCTCTAGCCCATCTTAAGCTCTCTGGTCCACAAACAAAATCGACAGCCCCATAAAATATGGTTGTCTGTAGCTATTTCTGTTGTATCCACTTGACAGAGAAGGAAGGACGAGTTTTTTAAAAAAAGTTTTACAAACTTTCGAATTCATGACCAAAGTTTTTGGTATTATTATTCTGATGTGTGTGTGTGTGCGAATGTGTGTCGGTGAATAGAAAGTTGGGAGAAAGTTAAAAAAATCTACATAATAAACTCCAATACAGACATTTTTTATCCCTCCAGATATCCAGGATTAGTCTTTGGAGGCATCCTGGCTCGACCATCCCAAAGAGTAGTTTTCTAACATTCGCAAAAATTCTTATTTGTAAGGAAGGAAGTTTCGCACTTTTTCACAACCATCTGAAAATTCCTGGATTTTTTAAAGGATATCGAACTCAAACTTGAGTCAAGTTACTTGATTATTAAAACTGTTACGGATTTACAATAATTTCCCTAGAAAATTGTTTAATTATAAATGACATTTAGTTTGAGTGGCGGGAAAGACGACTTTAGAGAATGTGGCAAAATGAAAAGTTAATTAATTTCCTTGGCTGGTTTGTGAATTAATTCTTGTTTCCTCCTTAAAAACACAAACTGAGGACTCCTTAGTGAGGAGAATGGATGCGGCAGAGAGAGAGAGAGAGAAGTGGGTACAAAGTGTCGAATTTGAGGAGATGAACTTGAAGAGGAGGAGAGTGAAGCCTCCCAAACTTTAATTTTCTTTGTATTCTCTTTTCATTACATATTTATGACTCGTCAGTTTTATATTACATTCTCCCAGTTTAGCCCTCACCGAATCCACTTATATCGTCTATAAATTGTCGTCATGTACATAAAGACCGAATTCCAATCCAGTTGTAAGTCTTGTGGGAGGATGATGAAGAGGGAGGAAGAGAAGAGAAGTGTGTGGAAATGTTAAAGAACTTTTGAACTATACAGTCTTGATCTTTAATTTAACTTAATTAAATTTTGATAGGGCTTCAGTTCAACTCAAAAAGAAAACGATTTCTCAGCTGTGTGTGTGCGTGTGTGTGTGCTAAATTCGGTCTGTGTAAAAGGCATCTTCCTTACCGTGCATCGAGTGTGTGTGTGTGGAGAGAGAGAAGAATTTTTTGCACTGTGTGTGCGTGAATCAAAATATTTCGCTCTATAACCAAAGGAATTTGAAGTCTTGTATTTCCTTTGAATTTCAAAATTTGAGATTGTAATTCAAAATCTTACTTATTGTATTCTGTATCCGTTTAATTGGATCAAAGGAACTTCCTAGTTTGTAATTTGAGTCGTCGTCGTCGTTTCATTTAGTACAGCTGGAAGCGAGGAAAATGACTTGCGGAATGTGAATTTGTTAAACTGTAATTCAAGTGGAGGGAGGTAATTAAAGGATTTTGTTATTAATTAACGGATATCAAAGGTTCAATTAAACAAATCATCCACGAAATGAAATCCTAACCTCTTCCTTTTTCTTAGTTTTCCAAAAAGAAGAGTGAATCACTGACACGGTGTCGAAGTGCAACGTAAACAATTTTTTTTTTCAATTTTTATAACAACACTAGTTGCATTCACTTAAAAATTCTCAATCTAAACTCAAAATTCCCAACTGAAATTCACGATCCTATTTTATTTCTTAACCCCCGACTATTTCATTGTGACATCCACGTTGATTCCGACACATCACATTAATAATTCTCAAATTCTCCTTTTTAAAAAATATTTTATTACCTTCTCTCTCTCTCTCTCTCAAAATTCCTGAATCTTTTGAAACGTCACACACACGGACACACACACACATAGTCCACATAGTAGTGGACAAGTTAAACGAAAGATTAAGTATTCCTCTCTTTCTATTCCCTACGCACTAAATCCCGAACAATGTCCCCCTTCCAAGAGGAAGAGAGAGGAAGAGATGAACATCCATAATAGAACACAATCATTGAATGGAGCCTTTTCAAAGTCAAGTTTTTTTTCTCTGTATTATTGTCGCGCCTCTCTCTCCCTCACACACACACTTGAGGACCTCCCACATGCGTTCAGTATGAATGCCCCCCTTCACAACACAACACACACACACAATCCACCTATAATGCACAATATCTCTCTCTTTTATTTACCGTTTGTGTCCTCTACACGGACAGGGGCTTAAGAGGAACCATAAAAGTTGACCTTAAACACCACAAACACTTTTTTACTCTTTCTCTCCTTCCGTCCAAAATATTTGTCGTACGTGTCCGTATTTTTTAGGGTAGAAAAATGAGAAAAATTTGCCCATAACTAACCATTATTCATTTCTCCCCTCTTCTCCATTGTCAATGGAGGGATAGAGAAGGATTCTCACCTTGCCATTGTTGAGTCACCCTTTATTACGTCATTCCACAGTTTCCCCCTTTTTGGTCTGTCGAAAAGCTTTATTTATGATAATTTGTGGAATTACGTGTGTGTAACCTATAAAATCGTAATATCGTGTTTCATGGAAAACTCGAGGAATTTAGAATATCCGTTTGGGATTACAATTGTGTGACTGCGTGTGTGTGTGTGGAGGGGAATGACAGTGACGACACTTTTTTTCGTACAAGTGTAGTATGTGATCCGGCCACCACTTATTGGTGCAGTATGTGATCCCAGGTAAAAAAAGGTGATCCGGGGGTG
>WJFB01000685.1:0-50778 GCA_009870185.1 Pygmarrhopalites habei | reverse complement strand
ACACACACACACACACACACACACACACACACACACACACACACACACACACACACACACACACACACACACACACACACACAATAGTGGATGTAAAGAGGGGAAGCATAACCACACGTATTTATTATTATGATTATTCTCCCAAACTTTGTTAACCCTGTTGTCCGTTCATTTCTATTATACTCGTGTGTGTGTGTGTGTGTGTGATGACCTGCCTTAACCATCATTTTTTGTCAAGTCTCCCTTCTCTTCCTTGTCACACAATTTTGTGTCATGACGAGGGTGGACTCAACTACCTACTTGGATATTAAGTTCATTATTATTCAAATTTTGCAGACACTAATTTTAACACAAGTTCATATATAGGTATAGAATTGCATTGAGGAATAAAACGGAGTGTCTGCAATTACTTTTTTTCACACACAACACAACACACACACAGGAACTTGTACTCTATATAATGTGAAAGAAAAGTTCAAATTATACAGCAAGTGTAATTTTTTCCAAGGACCTTAACTGGACTGACAAGTTTTGTATGTGACAGGCAGGATACAAAGATCTACTTTGTGTGTGTGTGTGTGTACAGGGACGTACATACTGTCAAAGGGAGATGACTATAGAGGCTCAAGTGTCAAAATAAAAGTGGATAATCATAATAATAGGATATAAGAATATCCGTGAACAGTAGAGTACAAAATGCAGGAACGTCCCATTGAGCATGGTCAAAACAAAAAAGTTGAGAGAGATATGTGATATTAAACTTTTACATGATAATTTACTTCACATTTTTTGGCACCTTATTTCTTTTATGAGGTTTTATATTACCTTAGATTAAAATTTACATTTTGTATTATCCACCACCACACAGGACAAGACTGTGTGTGTCTGTGTGCAAGTACTAGTACTAGGCTAGCCTGGGCAATTGTGAACTTGGATTATAAAATTTTAAAACAGTCTAACACTTATACTATTCCTCACTCATGTGTGTGTGTGTGTCTACAGACCAGAGGGTTGTTCGAGATATGCATAAGTAAGTAATAATAACAAGATTGTGTGTCCGTTTGAGAGACAAGGTGTGACGACTTGCTCTTCGCCTTCGTCATCTCATCGGGGAGTCTAAATACATACAAAATTGTGATTCAAAAGACAATGGAATCTCACTTTTGTACTTTGTGATGATGTGTCTCACAAAAAAGGAATCTCTCTATCCCTCCCTCCCTCCTGTGTGTGTGTCTCTCTCTCTTTTTCTATCTTATTGACCAATTAACTCTGTACAATTTTTCAGTTGGAAAAAACTCAATCAGAATAATTTGTCGTGGGGTATGACTAAATTACAGGAAATTAACATTTATTTTTAATCCTTGCACACACACACAGGTAAGATTTGCATGTGTGCACAATTCCCCATTCCATCTGCATATTTATTTCAAGTAGTATTGTCATTCTCCGTAATTACGTGTCCTATTCATTGTTTTACTTGTCTAGGACATTTTTTTTGTGTAAAAAAATTTGTCATTTGTACCCAAAAAAATTTACTGTGGCAGAAAAAAAGAAAACAAATTTTCTACTCCAGTTTTTGTCCTACTTTTGTGCGTGCGTTTATATTTATGTGTGTTCGGCCTAGCCTTCTCAATTTAATTTCAATTTCGATTTTTGTGACTGGAAATTTCACTTTTCGGAATTAATTGTAGTAGACCACATGTTGGAGGACTCCTTCTCCACAAGTCTTACATGACATTTATTGTTGATGGAGTTGAATAAAAATTTAATTAACATATTTGGCAAGAGAAGTGAGAGATGTAGTTCGATGATGAATGGGTATATCTGGACGATGGACACACAATTTCTAAATTCTTTTTACCTAAATCCTCTTTGAACTACCTTGACACACACACAAATTGACAATTTCACTGGGAAAATGTTGAGGTAATTACAATGGATTGGGATGCAGTCCACACGTACACACATGACACATATGATGGAGGGGGTGAAGAAAGAAAGAAAGGGAAAAAACCAGTCAACCATCTTCCATTTTCGGCAAGTAAATAAATCAACCCCCAGGAAATGGAACAGAGAGTTGCCAAAAAGACACAATAAAGTATCGACATAATGGGCAGAGATGAAGGAAATTGATTTAATTTTTAATGCATCAAGACTGGTTATCGCACTTCTTCCCCCAGTAGACAACAGACAGTTACAAATTTTCCTTTCCTTTGAACAATAACAACAACAATAATATTATAAATAAAGGCTTCATAAATATTATGAAGGCAGTAATTTTCTCTATTTTAAAACTCTTATTATCTGCCTATCGTCATTTCATCTGGCAAACCAGAACAATCCCAATGGTCAAACTAGATACGAAACAACAGCTGACTACAGAAAGGGAGAATGAATATAAATTGATCAATGACCAGACCTACCTACCACCTTCACATTCATCTCCCATCTCTTCTCTTCTTACTAATTGATGGGTTAACTTTGACTTTCAGAGTACAAACATACAATTTGTTCAACTAGATCAATTGTTAGTCATCCCTGTTGCAGTGTGGTTGTGTGTGAAGTCAGATAAAAGATTTTATATGAGAGCATAAATTTATTCAAGGAAATGATTTGGATTCGTCTCATATGTCAAAGTCGCCCATTTCCATTTGTAAACTCTCCCTCACACACACACATAATATTATAATTATAATTAGACCTTTGATGTCGTTCCATGATGATGACTAAAAATATTGACCTTCAGTCCCATGGAATGCACCACATAAAAAAATCAACTTCCCTTCATAACATTTCATACTCGTATGATTGCGTAATCTGTCATCTGCCATTATTGAATTCTCTCTAATTCCTATCTTTGCACTGGATCTCAAATTAAGAGATCTAATCCACAAAAATCCTTCTCCCCAATCCATTCCTAATTATGTCCTCTTCTTACGTACCTCCGTGTGTGTGTGCAGTTCAAGAATATTTCTAATGAGGAATTCCTTATTCCACGAATCGAATTTTGGTCTTGACAATGATAATGTGTGTGTGTAAAACAACGTGACACACCGATAATGAAATACTTAATCAAATTTGTAATGACAAAATATTGAAAATGATGTCTTACCTGTGCATTTCAGTTCTTTGTGATCTTCATCGGAGCCCATAAAACATTGTGGTGTACCATCGCATAATTTTGACAACTCGAATAGTTGTAAAACATCCACGGACTCATTGACTTGACACCCAAAAAACCCATCTTCAAGATTCAGAAAAAATACTTCTCTTTTCAAAGCTGGTGCAGTCTTCTTTTGAGCATGAATCTGTAAAAAAAGAGAGAATAAAACATTTATTAACATGTTATTCTACAAGATTTGTATGTACACAAAATGTATCAGATGATATTCTACTCTAAAATATGAGCTGCATCCTCCAATCATCATTGACTTTCATCATCATCAATTTTACTATCATCATCCTCTCCTCCTCCTCCACCTCATACAACATACGTAAGGATAGCTCGTCGTCGTGTGGGTGAATCTTAAACGGTATTTCGTGCATTCGTCCTTCATATCCACGATATATATACAATATAGATATTGTTTTTCAATGTTCTTTTCCTACCTACGAAAAATTTTTACAAGAGAGATGAAAAAACACTCTCTTCACAAGAAACAGAGAGAGAGAGAGAAAAAAAAATTCACTTACTCTCCTATACACATGGCCTATTTTCTTGTTGTGGTGCATAATCTCTATTGTACATACGATGTGTAGTGATATTACTCCAAAATTCTACAAGACAAGAGATTCGAGAGAGAGAGGTACACACCCAAATTCTACGCCGACTAAGTAAACGGAATACAATGCCGTACTATCCCACCTCTCAGTCTCCACCCTGCCCTCCTCCTTATGTATTGTGTACATTAATATGCGTTCATGCATACAATTTGATGATCCAGTCATAATTTAATCCTTATGTACAAAATATTAAAATTTCTATACAGAATACAGACCCTCACTCCAATCTTCATATATGTTAATCTTTTTCAAGAGATCAATTCTCTTTTCCATGAAGTCAAGAAGACGAAGTGACGGAGAGAGAAGAATAGAATAGAAGGAAAAAAATTCATGAGTTCATGCTCAGCAAAATATATTTTATAATATTCAGTCTGTAAAATGTCCAAAAAACTACGCACACACAAAACAGCCTGTTAGCCACAACGATACGAGATGCAATCAACATGTCAATATAATGCAAAAAAGTGTATTTTCTATATAGACAAGCCAATAATAGTGAACGTTTTTTAACCTCCCCCTTCTATGTACTCCTCTACTAATCTCCCTCTCTGTAGCCTCAACTTTTGTATCTGTATACGCAACTTTTTGGACATAATAATAAGTGGCTCATAATACTAATTGTAACAAATTGGTTTTGTGGTCCTTTTTTTCCCTATCTCTGTTTTGGAAACTTGGGATGATGAGTCGAAAGAAGGATTATTGCAGGAAAAAAAATCCTGGATTGGATCTGTACAATTGGATGCGGAGGAGAAACAAGATGAGAGATGGGAGGATAATAAGAAAAAGGTTAAAATTCTAACGATCTGGCAAGAAGGATCTTAACCCTGGCGTAAGTAATTGAAAGAGTTGTTGTTGATGATCATCTTGATATTACAGATCACCTCTCCCTCATCAGATCAATAAATGAAATTATAATACATACACAAAACTCCCTCCTAGTTATTTACATTTGTGTGTGTTTACTGTGAAGAAGAAAAAAAAGAGTTCTTTCCCGTTTTTTCCTACATATCTAATATTATATAAGGGAATATCGTTATAAAGAGTCGTCCAGCCAAAAACAGAAATGATAAGCAGATATGGCAAAAGGAATCAAGTTAATAAATTCAATTTGGAGCCTCTATTCTGTCTCTGTCTCCACACTATAGTACTCACATTATTCTGTTACAATTTACTCAGCAGCTTTTTTCTATTCGGGATATCTGTAAATTTTGTGTAACTTTTTTTTGCTCTGTGTGTGTGTAACTCGATAAATTGCATTAGCGTATTTTTCTTGTGTGTAATTTCATCCTTTCTGCCATGGATGCATGCACAAAATCTCACTTTAAAAAAACTGTATATAAAATTCATCAATAGTCAACATGAAAAAAAATGCTTTCAAAAACTACACAGGGAGAAAGAGAGAAAGACACTTAAAGATTAAGGGTGTTTTGGAGTACGGTCAGTCAACGACGACGACACAATATGTCAAAGTTAATAAATAAGGGGAGGAGGGGGCTGTGGACCGTGGAGTATTTGTGCACTCTCTTTCTCTTCTTCTTCTCATCTGTACATATGCAATAAAAGCGTAGGTGTTCCTCGTCTTGCAAGTATGCAAATTAACAATTGCAAAAAAAAATATGTTTACTTATTTGCTTGGTCAATATTCTCATTTTACCACCTGAGTCCCTGTGTAAACAGTAAAGAAATCTCCCTGCCTTTTCTCGCTTTGTGAAATTGTGTGTGTAGTACTCACTGTTCACTGCAGTGAATTTCTTCCTTTTTTTATCCATTTTTTATATCAGTCCCCTCACACTCTAAATAAATCCACACACAAACTGATTCATTGTCAACGAGTAGAGACACTATTCTCTCTCTTGAACACATAAACAAATTGATCGTAAAACGTTAGATTTTTTTGACATTTTGTGTAACTGGAATCTTCCTCTCCTCCTCCTCCTTCGTCTTCTGACTAATCATAATTTATTGGAGTGTGGGGTACCCCTTATTTTTATTTAGACCTTATTTAGGTATTAAAATTTCATCACATTTGATGACAAATAGCCCTGTCACTCTCATCCCCCTACACACACAGCACTACAACATGGAGAGAGAGGCTTGTAACAATACAATGATATTATGTTACATGCATATATGGGTCACATTCTACACAAACACACACACACTGTGTACGTGTACGTGTCTCAGAGTGTCTAATTACATTTCGACAGTTGACTATGAGGGAGAGAGTGTCCACACAAGGATTCAATAATTCGAGATTGTTTTTGGGTAATCTTGTGAAGATCTCAACCCTCAGAGATGTCATGATAAAATGGAGTAAAAATTCCTCCTTTTTCTCATCTAATATATTCCATGTGTGTGTGTGTGCACACGGACAGGAGAGGGAGGGATTGGAGGGTCGATCAAGTCAATCAAGATCCTGTCTACATCCCATAAGAACTCTATGATTATTGTCTAATTTGCAATGTGAATGTCGAGGGATGATTCGTTCATCATGCATCCCAAGGAATATGACTGACTGGCTCCTTGTTCAAGCACTCACAGAGTAGCAGAGTAGAGGAGTAGGGACGTCACACAAAAAATATGTCGTGAGTCGTGACATAACATAACATGTCCGCACAACAGCACACACACACGAGTGTCCAAGACTTGGACTTCAAGTATTGCATGACAGTGTGTATGTGTGTGTGTGTGTGTGGATTGTGTGTCGGCCCACGCAAAATAATCTCTCAAGATCGTTATTGAACCTGTACAGAGCATTCTCTCATGTGTGTATATATACACACACAAACTACAACACACACAAGATATGTAGTGTAAGCAAGGTCAGAGAATTTTTTTGACTCTTTATCTCCTACAAGAGGCGCCCAACAAGAGAGAGGCTGAGAGAAAGAAAGAGAGAGAGAGAGGCGAGGAGCGACAAAAATCTTATTACTTTGATTAAATGTGTATTCACACACACACACAATTTTTGATATGTAAAGATTGTTTTGCTATGCATTTCCCGTCTAAAGTCAGCCAGTGAGACGACGGCCTTCAAGTTCCATCCGTAGTGTATTTTTTCATTAACTGTAATAGCATTTCCATTAACCATCAATATCAACATTCATCATTAACACTCAACATTAAAACTAGACGTGGGACTCTTGAAGTAACTAAGTAAATGGACTCTTGTCGTCATGTGTGTTTTTGCAATTTTGTGCTAATATACTTGAAGAAAAGAAGAGAGGAAGAAGAGGGAAAAAAAGATTGGAAAAGAATAATGAGGGAATGCAACATCATTAAATTGCATTTCTATCTCTGTCTCATTATTCTCCCTTGGAGTGTGAGTGTGTGTGCGTGCAGTGGGTACGTGTGTGTACGTGTACATAATAAGAGTGAGTATTATCCACACTGACACTCTTGAGATTCATGATCATATCATGGTTTGATGAACACTGTAATGTGTGTCTGTTTACAAGCACTTTGTCCGTATAAACAGAAAACACACACATATACACTATTACCTACACGAATTGTACATAAGTGATGCAATTAATTACATAAATTTGTCCACTATTTGCATTTTTATGTCCACCAAGTCCTCCACTCCATTTCAACTCCTGTTCTTCTCTCTCTCTCTCTCTGTCCACTCCGTCCTACCTAGTCATGCTCAACAACTCAACCTGTACAGCTGATGAGCCATAATAAACTTAGCATTGAAGATCCTTAATTTTTGTACAAACACACAAAAATACACAGTTTGAGCATGAATGACCGTCACAACCATTTTAGTTGTAATGGGTGGAAGCACCCGAATGAAAAAATAGATAAGCTAAACCTCTCTCTCTCTCTCTCTCTCAAATCCAAGAAGTCTGAATGAATTTGCAAAAAAATTAATTTGCACACACTGCACTAAACTGAGAGTGTATATATGTACTGTCGAAGGAAGGGATTACAAAAATAATAATATTTGACAGAGACGAAGGGGAGAATCTTGGTGGCAGTGCGGAGTACAGAGTGCAATAGAGCTTTGAGGGAGGCAGGAGTGTGTGACATGGAGATGAATTGTGACAATTGTACAGATTAATAGAGGAGAAGAAAGAGAAACGTGTTTTCCGAGTTTGTAGGTCGCTTCGCATCCGTCGTCTCTTTTTCTCTCCTCCTCTTCTCTCTCTCTCTCTCTGACTCTCTTCATCTTCAAAGAATCCCATCCAAAAAATACAATAGAGAAGGATGGCTATGGAACTTTTCCCAATAAAGATGAATCCCCGCCGCCACTACCATCATCCTTATTGTACAGCAATGTATTATTGTACATAGTCGAAGAGGAGAGAAAAGCCGCCGATTCTCTCTCCCTTTTCCCTTGTGTATATATTTGCATTGTTTGAAAGTGTTAAAAAATTGTACAGGGGATGATGAATGTTGTCGTCTAGCTATATATATCGCTGCTATGTATATAGCAATAATAATCGTATCTTTCCAGCTTACACTAATCCCACTGCCAAATATTCTATTGTGTAGAACTACACACACACAATGCACAAACATACACACATAGGCACACACACTACATAGTGTAGTGTGTGATGGAAAGATGATCAGACTTCTCTCTTGCTTCATTTCATAGCGCACTGGGAAGGAACGTCGTTTCATTTTGTTACAAAGATGGGCATCCACATTTATAATGTCTATAGATATATACATTGTGTGTACATTGGAAAATATAGAAGTAGGACAAGCCTAGGAGTCAGCAAGAGGCAAGAGGCAAGGTGTAATGCAGGTCAAGCTCCACGATACAAATCTCATCTGTTACAGCTTCATTTCTCTCATCTTTCTCACCTGAGACTTTTCCTCTTCATGACACCACTTCTCCTACTACTGTGGGCCACAGACAAACTCCACAATAAAATTTTTTTTTGCATTGTTTAAGAGATGAGAGGACTGAAGGTGCCGCCATTGTTTTTAACCCCCACACTCCCTTCGATACTTAATACCCTCCTTTTATATTCCACACCAAGTCTCTCACTCTCTCTTAAAACCTACTACAATATCTCCACACACAGTCAATCACACACTGTCTACTTAATATGATCATCTCAAGTCTCTAATCTCTATTCATCTTGAAAGGAGAGAGGAGGAGAGAGAGAGAGAAGGAAAAAAAATTTCTTAAATAAGACTAATTTGCGCTGCCACTAAACATTGGCTGGGCTATATATAACATGAACATCCACGCACGGACTATAAAATGATAATGGAAGAATAATCATTTGCAGTGGAGAGTGGTGTACGTCAATGATTTTTATCTTCTCAGTTGGAGGGCTCTATCCAAGAACGACACACACACACAGTCTCTCTCTTCCTCAGTCCACGGTTCTTTTGTTGAGCCTACAAGAAGACATGAGACTGGACTCTGTGTGTGTGTGTCTACCTTTGCATGTTATTATAGTCTATCGTGATGTTGGAAACTAAAAGAATTTATTTTAGAAAAATCTCCTCTTTCTCTCCTCCTCTCAAAACGTATTTGTTTATGAGAACAGGGGAACAGTGAAGATCCTTCAGAGCCTTTTTCGTTTTTGAGTTAAAACGGGAATTCATCCTACACACAATTGTTTGTCAAACATGTTTAAATAATTTTTTTCCCCATCTATTTTTTTGGCATGCTCGCCTTTCTCAGCTCTTTATGAATTTATTTTTCTCTCTCTCCCTCTCTCTTTTTCACTTCTCTCGAGTTTTTGGTCAAAGAGAGCGAGTTTTAGACTTGCAAATTCACAACACGATAATAGTTTGATGATTTATTTAAATTTTTTTCTTTCTCTCACTCCCTCCTCAACTGCTAAATTGTATAGACAGTTTTATAAGAGGGAATGCGTGCGTGCGACATGTTTGCTTTAAATTTAGGCAAGTCTCATCTCCTAACTATCTGTACAGGTACACACACACACACACTGGTATAGGTAGATGGGTAGAAAAACCCAAGTTTAGATGGTCAATGGACTGGTTCACTTGTCCTACTATATATCTCGATGTATGTACTGTAATAGGACGAGTCTGTCAATACATATGGATGACGGATACACTAGAATGAGAAGGAGAGAAAAAATATGGATAACAAGGATCTTTCACGAGAATTGACTGTGCGATACACCTTTTTTCTCTTCTTCTCCTCCTTCTAGCCACCATTTCCGACTAATATTTTTGGTGTCTCCACTTCATCGCGTATGCACATTATGTAAATGAAGGATTGATAATTTGTTAATTTAATGCTCTCTCTGTGTCTCAACTCAACGGAGGATTGGAACCTGAGCCCCATAATGGGCCGTTGAAAAAGTGACCAGACGTAGAATAGAGAGAGAGACAGGGAGAGACTTGCTAAGAAGGATGATAATATATGAGTCATTTTTCTACATACGAGTTAGGTTAGTCACTCAAGTATAGTCTCACTCCCGTACAATACGTTACATTACATTATGATTATTACTACAGAGGGAAAAGAGTGTGGGATTCAAACGTTCAGATTACAAAACACGC
The DNA here is from genome assembly GCA_009870185.1 of Pygmarrhopalites habei. Classification (NCBI taxonomy): domain Eukaryota; kingdom Metazoa; phylum Arthropoda; class Collembola; order Symphypleona; family Arrhopalitidae; genus Pygmarrhopalites; species Pygmarrhopalites habei. The sequence goes on along the minus strand of WJFB01000685.1, from coordinate 40,488 downwards.
AAAACAGTTTGAAGCCCACCTACAACTACATGTACGTCTAAAAACTACTTTGTCTATATACAGACAGAGAGAGAGACACTCTTATGTAGAGTCACAGAGGGGAAAAGAAGATAGTTTGACCATTTTCTCCTTAGAATTGTTGAACACACTCACACATCACTATCTCTTATTGCTGTCTCCTTTAAAGTGTTTGCCAGTTCGAAATTATCTGTACAGATTTTTTTTTATTTTGAAATAAAAGGACTTGGAGCCATTTTGGACTGTTGACAAAAAATGGGGGAAGAGAGAGACTTGAGAAAGAGAGAAAGACAAAATGTGCATCCACACGACATTCCATGATCACAACATTAACCACAATGCATAATTATCCGTGATCTTGTATAACGACCATCACCAAATAAAAAGCTCATGACATATGCTGCTGCTGTGTGCTACCTGTAGTTTCTCTCTCTCTCTGAGGCTTAACAGAGAGAGAGACTGGCATTAGCATCCATTGGCATTAAATTTGTTCAGAGATGAAGGAGGAAGAGAGGAAAAGTATAAAAAATTCACTAATGATAATTACAAGTGTTAAGAGATAGAGAAGAGAAAGAGAAGAAGGGAGGGGGAGAATCGTGGCTTCATCCAATTATTTTTTGTGTTCGTATGCCGAATCAGAAATTATATAACATTTTTGGGGATTTGTGTGGCGGTCACATTACTACACATCCATATGAATATATAATTATGATGATGATGATGCATACGAGTGCAAAAAGGATTTTTTGGGACGGAAGGAGAAAACCGCAAAAGACTCTCCAACATCTTACTCTCCACAAGAAGAAGATGAAGGAGGAATTAGAGGATTTGCAAAAGTATTAGCCAAAAAACAGATGGATGTTTGGATGTGCATGTGGAGTGTACATTTGAGATACATATTATCATCTTCCCTTGAGTACAGTAGACACACACTGTTTTAAGGCAATAAGTGTACAGAGAGAGAGGGAGAGGGGAAGATATTGCCCAGAAGGGTCAAGAAACTTTCGATTTTCACGGGCCGTCTTCCAAAAAACTATAAGGGAACACACACACAATCAACATCACGACCAAGACGACGACGACTTAAAGACGACGAAAAATCTGATGACTGTACTGTTTTGTCGAAACCATTTAACGACTCACTGTACTCACATCTAATCTAATGTATGAGATAGTGCCTTGTGTGTGTCTCTCACTGACTCTGAACTTGCGATCACAGGGAAGAAGGGAACAACAAAAAGATTTTGGCTACAGGTGAGAGGAAGGGGGGAGACGAACAAAAAGAGAGTATGATTTTGCGTATTTCCAACTTAAACTTCAACCATGTTTAATCTCCAAGATCCGTAAGAAAGGTTGCATGTCATTCAGTTGCGCGAAGTACAGTGTGTGTGTGAGTACTCTCATCCCCTATGACTGTGCTTTACTACTACTCCTCCTGTGACGGTGTGTGTGTGTATTAGAATAATTAGACAAAAAATGGGACGTAAATCAAGTATCAAGAGAGTAACTCGTATAGCCCAGTAACTAGAGAAAAATTCCTCTCTCTCTCTCTTGGTCCCTTCACAGACAAGACAGTGTCTGCATGGCATTTAAACTTGAAATTCTTTCTCTTGAATTTTTGGCGAACACATTTTTTACAACCACCCTCCACACACACACACACACTCGTTGGGTACATGTCCATTGTACTTGCTCATGAATGTGCAAAAGCAAAGCTTCTTCTCTCTTCCCTGCTTCGACTTTACCTAATGGATTTAGGCAGTCACGTTTTGTAATATTTCTTACTAGCTTTAGACGTCCAGAGTGTCACACACAGTGTGTGTGTGTGTGTGAGAGAGAGAGAGAAAGACAAATTCGTAAGAGTTTGTGCACATAAAAACTCATACAACATTTCTCTCCCCCTGTCTCTCCAGATATATTTTTATTTACCAGAGTATTTTTGCGAACATAGAACACGAAAGAAGATGAGACAGCAACAAAATAATATTATTATTGTTTCATTTTTTATGTGCAAATAGCTCAGGCCTGAGCTCATATTGTTCGGGATTCTCAAATTACAGCATATATCATCCCCTTGTCTATCTCTCTCTCCTCTCTCTCTCCGTCTGTCCATGTCCAGCATAGCTGGAAATGTGTAGACACTAATTGTCTCCCTTCAATTTTTTTCCTCTCCGTCTTCTACTCTTGAATAATACCTTCTCTCATTTTATGGGATCCTCAAAAAAATGTGTACATAGTACATACAACGATGGTACAAGTTCACTTCTCTCTCACAGAAATAATAATTAGTCTTCTCCTCCTCCTCCATTCCTCCCTTCATGTGTCATGTCCAGTGTCATAATAAGTTCTGACAATGTAAAGAAAATACATTTTTTCCATGTGCATGTGTAATGGATCATGCACCAGCTCCATTTTAAATTTAGGATTTTTAAGAATGACATGAAAAAAAATTGCTCTTGTACAAACACACTCTTTCTCCCTGTAGTACATACTGTGCATTAGAAACGATGAAGTGTAATTTTCATGTTAGTTAAACTACAGCACTAAGTAAATACTAGGAGGAACACTCACATCAGAGTCATCCACACACACACACAATACTCTTTTCAGGCGGAGCGTCGGTATTTTTGGACAGAGAAGCCTATAATTTTCCTTTTCATTTTCGTGCTCAACAGAATGTATGTAGAGAAAAAGTGTAAAAGTGTAATTTAAGGTAATCATGCAGGAGCAGAGTAAACATTCAAAAATGAACCTATTCTCTCACACGAAGGGAGAAAAAAAGAGTTTTTTCACTTTTTTCCATTTTGAAAAAAAATCTCCACTTGTCATTTGCAATCTGCTAAATTCACAACAAACTCCTCTCTGCCTTTATTAATGACGATCTACTCCACATAGGTAATCCCTGTGATAATAATGTTCATGTTGTGCTCTTATTATTTCCCATCTGGAAAATTTAACTCTAGATTTTGTTTTGCAAATACAATTAGGATGAGAAAATTTTAAAAATGAATACTTGGACCTCTAAACAATTGTATGTGGACAATCCTCTTCTCCTAGGGAGAAAGTGAGGATTCGCTATATACATTATAGTATATAGTGTGTCCACTCATACATACGTATATAATATGTAGGGAGGAGTATAGTCGCAATCAGGGAAAATTGCAAGCATGTTGAAATGCTGAAGGTACAAGGGCAAGGAGAGATCTTTTTGAAGAAAACCGTATATTGGACGGATGGCACATTCACACTCCAAAAAGTACTACACACTTCACATTTATCAAGGACGTAGACTTCTTTTTTTTTGCCTGTGCAACGCACCTGCACTACAAATTATCGTTATACTCTTTTTTCGCTTCCTCTTGACATGTTCCCTCTCTCCCTGGAAATTGTTGAGACTCATCATCATAATATGTATTTTTCTTTGTACATTATTATTACATGGTATGGCTCTTATGGCTTTTCAAAGAGGACGACCAGAGAAGAAGAGGAGGAGATCCTTTAGTTTCAAAAAGGAAGAGGAGCACAGACTGAGAAACACACATCATCTTCTTCACTTTATTTCTTGTTTTATTATGCTCCAATGTTACGGTTTTTTAATTAAGAAAGCTTGAAATTTTATGGCTGTTTCAATGCCAAATAATAATAATAACGATGCTGCCTGCGATACTCCGTGTATTACATGGACTGTGAGGAAAGCCTTCTGATGCTTGACTTATCTTACACACACATACACAGTCTCAGTGTGTGTACACTTAAAGACGGTCTCATCCGGTTAAAATATAAGATTTTTTTATCGTATCATATCATAAAGGGAATCTTTCAGAGTTGAGCTGTCATAACAAGAGACTACACAAAACTCCTTTTCTTCTTTTTCAAAAAATATTGTGTAGAGATGTGTGTGTGTTGTTGTGTGTGTGTGTGTGTATTTGTGGATAACAAAAATCCACATTGTCCGCGTAAAAAGATTTTCGCACAGCCTTCGTCCTTATCTCCCATTTACTAAGTATCCCTGTATTATTGTAGTGTGTGCAAAGATATTGTACAAAAATATACTTAATATAATGACACAAAATGAGTCAGAATCCTTTTCCTTAATGTTGTACAAACCATTTTTTTCTTCATGTGTACAAGTCAAGTGGACAGGGAATTAATATGAGTTTAATATGTACGAGTTGAACGTGTCCTTTACACTTTATACTAATATATAATATATTTATATGTACCCAGGTCGACATTCCACATTTGACTGTAAAGGTTACAAATAAAATTTGATAACCCCACAAAATTCTCGACATTTTTTTTTACCAAGACAAGAAAAGAAACTTGTTCAGTCTCTCTCACTCTCCGTGTCTGGGTGTCCATAAAAATAATAAAATAATAATAGAAATAAAGTCCCTAACATTCAAAAGCTTCAAAGGAGTCAATAAATCCGTAAAGGCCATACGAAATATTTGTCAGTGTCGGAGGGAACACTGCAAATCCTTTTGAATACTTGCTCAAAACTTTTGCACAGTACAACGAAAGAGACTTTTATGTGTGTGTGTGCGTAATGGGGCTCCGCTATAATAGTCAATTTAATCAAGACTTTTTTTTACAGTCAATGCTTAGTTTGTGTGACTAACTAGCTCTTTTACTGTGTGTGTAGTGTGTACATACCAAATTGTTATGACATGAGACAATGGTGATTAGTCGAAACAGAGTTGGAGATACAGAGGAGTTTGAAAATGGAGTTTTCCTTCAGTAATTTCTTTTTTTTCTTTCGTTGAGAAGAGAAAAGTATGTATTAAATGATAATCGATTTCCCTGAGGATAAATTGACTAGAGTTTAGCATAATGTGGAGTATATTTTGGAGATTGTATGGTTCAAGTGGATGATGATGTGATGGCTGCTAAAAAGGGCAAGGAAACAAATAGTATGAGTAGTGGAGAGTACCCCATTTTAATGGTGAGTGATGTACACTGCAGACTGCAGTGTAGGGGGACATTACCATTACATAGTGACTGTACAATACATACACCCGAGACACAAGTTAGTAAGTAGCAGATGTGAGGTAGTTCTGTTCTACACACAACACAAAGTACAAGAGGATACTTAAAAAGACATTCGATCGTTGAGGTGATCGTCAGTTCAGTCTATATCAGAGGGGGAGGGGGAGAGAGACAATAATGAAGCAATGTCGTAACGCCTACTTTAAAGGGATAGAATGTTGAAGGCATTGGACGCGTAGGAAGACGTTTCGAAAGTATTTCTTTTTTAAAACTTAGCACTCCCACATGAAAAATCAAAAACTCAAAATGGAAAGGTTGTTCCTATCATCATCGCTTAACAATGTACATACTGCACACACACACGCTACACTGTACTATAGGTAAAACGTTATATCCACCTAATAGCAACAACAATAACACGGCACGACGTAGTCAACTCTGCTTAAATATTTAATTTATACATATTCAAGTGTAATCATGTTTAATATTGACATCGTCACCAATCACCGTTCTCTCTCTCTCTCTCTCTAATGTGTCTCTAAGCTCAAAGTATGTTGATACATTAGTTGGAGTCAATCATAAAAAATAGTTTGTCCGCTAATACTGACCTCTCATTAGTTTAATCCCACCAGCAACCACCAACACTTGACCTAACAATGTGTATGTATCTCTGTCCAATGATAGCACCAGTCACACACACACATACAGATACAAGTATCAAGTATTGCCCAAGGTAGGGAAGAAACTGTGAAAATTGCATTTGTAATGCTCAGCTCCACTCCACTCAGCTCATGTTAAATTGTAATTGGGATGCAATTAGCAATCATATAATATAACAATTCCTTTTTTTATATTTCCTCCTACTCCATTTCTTCCACCTCCTCCTTTCTGTCTCCACTTTTCGAGTATTGTAAATAATCCAGGTTTGTGTATTGTATACACTATGAATTACTGTTTTACAGGGAGGGGAAAATGTAATATAATTTTTTATGTCGAATTCTCAATTTGCCATCTGTGATTAAAAATGTTGGGCCTTCTAGCATCCTCATCCAACTAGGCTGTGTAAAAGTAACACATCAGACAGACAGACGTAAAAAAATTATTGTGGACAAGTATTTAGGCAGTATTCGAGTGTCATAAAAATTTTTGGGGAAAAAATGCTTCATTAAATTATGAAATTAAAGTCACACTTTTGTATACAAGTGAATATATGAGAAAAGTGCAACAGAATTCGAGCCTACGTGAAAGTGATACTACAATAAAGGAGAATGTGTGGATAATGAAATGAAAAGTGGAGAAATGTAATGACATATTGCACACGTGGTGCCCTTAAGTAGGTAAAGGTAAAGCCTCCTTTTCTTCTTCAACTTTTGTCCATTTAATACTGATATCCAAAATGTACAAAAATCTCTTTTACGACTCTCTCCCTCTTTCTTGTGTGTGTGTGTGTGTGTGTGTGTGTGTGTGTGTGTGTGTGTGTGTGTGTGTGTGTGTGTGTGTGTGTGTGTGTGTGTGTGTGTGTGTGTGTGTGTGTGTGTGTGTGTGTGTATGACTCCTTGTGTTCCTCCAGCAACCTGTTGAGTCAAAGGAAGGCGTTTCCTTCTCACCATCACTCAAACTGTATGGCTTCCCCCAAATCTGCTCATCGTTTTCATTCTACAAAATAATTCGCCATTACATTGCCAAAAGGGAGTTGTTGTTGGTTCAATCTATCCACTATCCTGATATTTATCGCCATTATTCTTGAGTGGGGGATAAACAGACTCAGAGAGAGAGAAACAGAAAGTTATGATCCTTAAATCTATAATAACCTGACCTGTTGTCTTTAACAGGAGGACTTTTACTTGCCGTTCGTTATGTATGTCAGAGATACAGTAATCAGAGGTAGTCGACGGATTAAATAAAAAGATTCATAGGTGACCTCCTACACACATTACGTACACCAACAGTTACAAGAAGAGAGTGTGTGTGCACTTTGAACCCACGAAATGAGAGTGAGGGTCTGTGTGTCAGCACTTGACTAACACATCCTTTAAGGTCACTCGATAATTCGGAGGAGTATCCCCCGCACTAAACGTAGTGTATTTAACACTATTTAACCAGATGAAAAAGAATTGTGTGGCCCACATACAAAGACACACACACACAAAATAACGTTTTCCAATGATCACAGAAATCCTCTCGACTATTCTAATGTACAGCCCATTCTTGTAATGTGTGTGTGTGTGGCATGTGCTAGCACAAGACGTTGATTATTCAAAGATGATTGTCTCTCCTCCTTCTCCTCTCCTCTTGTGAAAGAGTGTTAGAAGAGTACACATTTAAGAGAGTGTCTATACATGTACGAAAGTAAGTAGTGAAAGTGTTTTACAATATTATTGTCCACAGTACATATTCCTATGCACACACACACATTCCCTGTATAATCTATGAGGATATTTATTTGTCAAATTGTTCACTTGCACAATTTTACTCAATGTCTCTCTCTCTCTTATTATAATATCATCCATATCCCCTGTCCCACACACACACTACATACGTGAGTGTAAATACCTTGTTTAAAATGGGAAGTGTTTTTTTGTGGACCTCAACTACTCACTCATATTTTTACAGCTCATTCACAACTCTGCGTCATTTCTTCCTCCTCCTCTTCTCCATCCCAAGTACATTAACTGTACACACACACACACTCATCCCTCAAATGAACAATACACACTGTACATTTTCCCTTAACCTCATAACTCATTTAAAAATCATCTTAAATTTGCAAAAAAAGATGAAGAAGAAGGAGGAGGAGGGGAAGGAAGATGACGTGATTGACTGAAGAATATGTGGGGAAGCATATTACATTGTTTACCAAAATAGAGAGAGGGAGGGGGAGAGAAAGGAAGCTCAAACACACACGTACATGCACATGAAATTGTATGATGATGATGTACGGTTGACTACTAGGCCATTAAAATGTTAGCTCAGCTTTAAATCTCTACATAATATTCTCTCTCCCTTTTCCCCATCCATCTATATAATATGGGAAGCAGAAGAGTACGACACACAAGCACTTAGGCTACAATATATAATTTGAAGAATATTTTCTACTCTGTGTCATATCTACACACCCTTAAATGTCTCACACATGAATTTGAGAAACGGTCACACACGAGAGAGAGATGGAAAAAACTGAAGAAGAATAGGGTGGAGCAGGGTGAGACAACAGCTGGTTGTCTCATCATGAACGGTGTATTTCAGTCCGCTCTTTCCATTTCTATGGACAGTTAATTGCTCAGATTGTCATTGGACCGACAAAATATCATGGAATGGACCATGTGTGCAGAATCTCTCTCTCTCTCCCTCCCTCTGACTTCGTTTCTACTTTGTAGGTAGAGAGACGGAAATTCCACTCTCCTGTGCAACGTTACAATGCAATGCTCTGTTGTATGAAGAGAGAGACGTAAAGTGAAAGGGAGAATGGAAATGAGGAACATTTTTTCCAAGATTGAATACATAGTGCATACAACAACATAGACACACATTCAAAGTACAACATAATGGTAAAGTAGAAATAGTTGTATGTGTCTGACAATCGTCATTCATTTATGAATCTCTCCCTCCTCCTCCTCTTCTCTCCGTCCATATAAGTCAGTACAGGAAACAAGAGTGTGTGAGAGAAGGCTGACTCTCCAAGTCACTCTTGCGACAAATCAAAATATTGTTAAATTGTTTGTTGGACAATACTCTGTAATAGAGTGAGAAGATGCTGGATGAATTAACCATCATCTCTACTCTGTGTGTGTCTCTGTAGTGTCACAGTTATTACCTGTACCACATATTTTCCGAATACACACAATAATATGGAGTATGCAGCTCATGATATAATGCACTTAAGCTTGTATAAGAATTAAGGAGCATATATGATCTTAGAGAATAAGAAACTTTAAAGAAAATGGTCACTCACATTTGGAAAAAGGATCAATATTGCAATCCATGCAGTCCATATGGGTAGTAAAGACTTCAGTAGAGCTGAGAGTGGGGAATAAAAGAATAAAAAATTGTTACAGCATATTATCATCCAAAAAAAAATTCCATATCCAAATTTTGAAGAAGATGAAGAAGAAGAAAATTGTGTGAAGTAAGGGCAAGACTATATATGAACACAATGTAATGTTCTGATGTCTCCACACAATACAGAATTCATATAAACATCTACTCTACATCTGTAGTACAATCTACATCTATGGAGGATACATAATGATAATGTCATAATAGTAATTGTGTGATCATAATTGTTGAACGCTCTTCTGTAACAAAGCACAGTCAGTCACCACCAACACCAAACCAACATCCACAGCCACCACACACACACACAGTTCGCTGTGTGTGTGTGCTGTATGGAGATATATATACATCACCGTCAGCCATTGGCATTTTTTGGGTATCACAACTTACAAGTCAGCCAGCAGCCACAATAATAGTAGGAAGAAAACAATGGTTCGAGTATTACAGTCACAGATTGACTAGGTACATACAATACATAGGGATAGAGTGGAGGATTTATATATAGGATTTTTTGATATGTAGACTAGGCGGATCTCAATTTTTCCTCGTCGTCGTTCATTTTACTTTTGGTCGTTGTGTTAGATAGAGAAGTACTCGTAGTTCGTCGTCATCATTATCATCATCATCGTCGCCCACTATCCGAAATTATTATATATTTTTGTATGCCACTTTGAAGAAATACGTTGCATAACGGCCATGAACAGCTTTAGAAAATGGGTGTTGGACGACTACTCCATGCCCTGATTTTTTGACATGTAGGCTTTAATCGTGGGTTTTAACGGCACACTAATGGTCAGCCCCTTTGTTATTATCATTAGATAGAGACAACACTCTCCATTCTTTCTGTTCTGTTGATACTTGGAGTCTTGTACAGTATTTCACACTTTCTGTTTAGATTCGGTATGTACGTTGTGTGTAGTGAAGTGTGAGGGGAGTCTTCATTTCACTCTTTTTTTCATCCTTGAACTTCTGCCTCTTCTTAGTCCTCTTGACAAAATGTATGTGGTCACTGTTATCTCTCTCTCTCCCTTGATGTGTGTTTGGATTTTCTTTTTTGGATTTTTTTCAAACGATGGACCAAGTGAAGAATAGAATAGAGTAGATTGTTGACTCATATTTTCAATAACGTTGTTACACTTGTACTAAGTAAGTTGTGAGGTGAAGAAATCTTTTTTCTTCTGAGGTTGCATAAAGACAATCCAAGTTTAAGATAATTGACATTGTCATTCTTCTTGTCTAATTAATTTTAGAGTCCATATTGAACGCTTACTATGTACTCTCTCTTTCTCTCGTGTGTGTCATGGGTTGTGTAGGCGGAGATATTTTTACAAAACGTTCGATTTGTTCTCACACACACATGCATGCAGACTCTCTCTCACACACACACAAATACAATTGAACTACATAGGCTTAACGTATTCGTTCACCTTTAATTATTTATGATAATTGGGTTAACTTGGATATTGTAATTAAGATTTAATTTTACAGTTCCATTGGGTCAGGCAAAGGTGGTAAAAAATGAATATATATTGGAATGTATAAGCTAGAGGTCATTTGACTGCAAAAGTGAATACCTGGCCGTAGGCAAACGCAGTCTGCACAGGTACTTTAAATTGTCACACACACACGAATACTGAATCCTAGTCTCTCTCTCTTTCATAATAATTAGTAATAAATTTCCTTGCATTGTCAATTTAGGAGGTTAGTTTATTTATAAGGAGAGAGAATTTGCCACAGTCACACACACACCACACACATAAACGTGAGAGAAGTAAAATAGAAAGGAATTCCTTGTGATGGAGTCTTTACTAAATATACTATGAAAATTATTACTCTTTATCAAAAAATGACATCAAACAATGGAAATATCAATGTCCTCTTCAAATTGAAAAATGTGTAATTGACAGTCTTGGACAAATGACAAGATGGGAATTCTCTTCCTCCTCTTCCTCTTCTCTTCTCTTCAAAATTTCTATTTGTACATTGAACTTGCAGCTGTACAAACTGCATTTCATGCTGAAAACGTATGGTTTGTGTGTGTGTATGCGTGTGTGTGTGTTGGGTCATCTCATCTCAGCATTGTTTTATCACGGTTGAAATTTCTTTTGGCAATAAAAATTGTGAAGAAGAAAGCTTTGTATTTATTTCCTGTCAACTTTTATATTATGACTATTTTGAATAGCCCCTCTCTCTCTCCGTGTGTGTGTGTGTGTCTCGGTCTTTGAAGGTAGCCTAGCAAATCCACTAAGAAGCAGAAAGCTTTATGAACAAATAATAATATTGTACTCGTCACACACACACTCTTCAAACACACACACACACGGTACAAAATATATCTTTCTGTGTAATATATTATGAAGAAAGAGTTAGAGACAAAGAAGGAGAGAAAAGAATAAGACATTCTAATAGATGAAAATATATTATGACGACAAGCCTTTCCATTGCAACTGAAAGGGAAGAGACTCTCCACTCCACACACAAACACACAGTCTTTCTTTCCATTCTAAAAAACAGAATCTTAAAAAAGTTCGTCATAGTTTTGCCCTACCTTCCTTCCTTAACTAAAATACACGCATGAATTTCAAGGAGGTGAAAAGAAATATATTACAACACACACACAAGCACACACACTGTCTCAACTAGAATCAAAGTATTATGGCTCTCACACTCACAAAACTCATACATCAAAAAATATGCTATGTGCTACTCAATTTAGAATTTTAATACTAATAACCCTTAAAACCATGTTTTTCTCTCCCTAAACGTCGAAGAGTATTAAGCCAAAGAATAGAAAAAAGAGATACACATCTGTCTTGAGGGATAGATATAAGTAGAAAGGCGAGTGTACCTGTTGGTCACACAAAAAATTAATGATATACGAAAGAATGTCTGGAGTAAAATATTAGTGAGTGTGTGTGTGGATCCTCGGATATTTGTAGAGCATATTTATGTGAACAGAATTTTTGTTCATGGATGTGTGTGCGTGTGTGTGTAGTGTACACTCGGTGGAATGGTAGATATATGGATTTTTTGAACCTAGTGTGTGTCCTGGTGAAGAAAGGGAAAAACATGAAGATGCTACCTTGACACGGACCGTCTGACGAAATTAATGAACGTCTACCTTATTATATTGTAATAATGTTCACTATGCAATGTAAGACCCTTGAATTGTTGACGACAGAAGGAGAAGAAGGGGTCTTGCACACACAGGGTAAAAAAATCACGGCAGGCGGTACCGGACCAACTACTTACTACTACACTCCTCTCTCCTCCTCTAAAGAAATACGGACAGAAGAAAGAGAGAAACGTTCTTTTTTACAACAACTATATAATTTGTTTTTTTACAGTACAGTAGAATTTGAAAATTGGAATTTTTACGACATTTTAAAAAACATAATCTTGTGTGTGTGGAGACTAGCTAATTTTTTTCAATTGTCATGAATTTTCTGACCCTACTCCTTCCTTCCCTTCCTGCTGGTCGTTTGTAGTCCTGTGTGCAGTACAAAATGTTAATCCGAAGGACTGTGTCCAACATCCTTAATATTCTTTATGAGAGAGAGAGAGAAGGAGAGAGGGACAGAGAAGGGTCCAGGGGTAATAAATTATGCAGAAAAAATAAGAGTGAAAGGGAAATAATGGGAATGGAGTGAGAGACTGAGAAGGGGATATAAAATGTGGAATATATTATAGCATGTGGTGAGGAAGTTCTCAAAAGTTGTGTGTGTGTGTCTACAATTGAGTGTATATATATACCCACAATTTTCGGGGATTATATAAAAACTGATTTCATTCACAAAACCCTCTCCACACATCACACACACACAGGGTAGACAAAGTGGAGCCATCATCATCAAAAACATTATTAAGTGAAGAACATGCAGAGGGTTGAGAGAAAAAAATGTGTTTCTCTTTTTCTACAACTGCTCTGTGTTCTGTCAAAAGCCACAAAAAAATCAAAATGTTTTTTTTTCCTACATATTTTTCTTTCCGTCTCTCTTCCTAATCATTTATACACTGTGAGGAAGAAGACCTCAAGTCAATTTCATGTTGATTGTACGGTATGGACAGTCTAATGAGAAATCTCACTCTCTTCTGTGGCGAGATTGAAAGAGAAAAAAAATGTTAAATTAATGTGATTGTTGAACGCGGATATGTACTAGCAAGGGGGAAAAAAGAGGCGAAATAATCGGAAGGGCCAACTGGATTAATTGTATAAAAAAATCTTGTGTCACTTCCAATTTCCAAGTTACAGAAATCTATTTTGTTTGACAGTAAAAATTAAATTTTTTCAACAAGAGATTGACCGACGGGAGAGAATATGAAAGGAGAGTAAGACTTGGATGAGGAGTAAAAGAGTAAGAGAACAAGAACAAGAGAGAAGTTGAGTAGAAACTAAAAGTAATCTTTTCTTGCTGTAGGCACACGGAAATGCTGTTTCAGTCTTTCGACCTTGATGATAAAAGGGAAGCAAAAAAAATGACTGGAGAGTCAAAAAGGAAAAGGTACCATCATACAGCGAACACCGCCGTCATACAGCAGTCACTAATATACAGTAACCACCATCCGTCGTCCCTATACCCCTCCCTCCCTCCACACTACACTACACACACACAGACACACACCTTACATCATAACATGAGAGGAATACAACAACCACCACATGTGGGGGAAGATGATCTACAAAATTAAACGAAAAAGAAGCACCAGAGCACATTAACTTTCGTGGAAGATAAATAAATGGTCTCTTTCTCTCTCTCTTGACTATACTCTCCCTTATATCCCTTCCTACCTGTCCTCATACATAATCCTACTCGTATTATACAACACATGTACGCTTTTTTTCCCGAAAAAAAAGTTCCGCGTACTTCCCTTTGGTGATTCAACTCTACATATGTTGTTTTGGAGTGTGTGAGTGTGTGTGAGAGGAGAGTCCTTTTTCGAAAATTACTACTATAGACAAGATTGTTGAAGGAGGGATGTGTGTGGAGGATGTGTGTGTGTGTGTGTGTGTGTGTGTGTGTGGAGAATGATGATGATGAGTCAAGAGCGAGAGTCAGAAGTTGTTCAGGAGGTTCCAGCAAGATACACACATACCACCACAACTTTCGATTCTTTTAAATCTTCTTCATGTTTTTTTTCTCTTCTCTCTCTCTCTCTCTCTCTCATCTGTATAGATTTCCGAAGAGGGAACATGCACACACACACGCATGAGGAGGAGGAGAAGGATTATAGATACTTATAGGGCGATCAAGAAATCTATTCAAGCTCCCTACAGGCTGAGCTGTCAAATTATTCCGAAAGTAAAAGTAACGTTCGTATCAAAATCTCCTTCCTTTTCATAATTTGTATCCTAGTACAAGAGTTACAAGAAGGGAGTCCTCCAATTCCCAATACCAATTCTATATCCTATTCTTCTGTACATACTGTATTACATATACATTCTGTACACACACAAACCAAAACGGAGACAGAGAGAGAGAGAGAGATGTACATTCACTTTTTTTCTCTCTTTGTAAAAATTTTTCATTCACTTCAGAGTTGTCTTGTATTTTGTGAGTATCTCTTAATAATATATATTTTTCCAAACCACCACAATTTTATTTCATGTATTTTGTGTATTCCTCTTTTTTTCCGGCCCTCATTACATTAGTCCAACATGGGCATGAGTTGACTTGATCCAAAAGAGTGCACACAGAATGTCCAAATGTCAAAGGGATCGTGAGAGAGGAGGGGGGAGGGAGGAGGCTTTGACAACGGGAAAATATCTTTCGGATAATGATGATAAATGACGGAGGAAAGAAAAGGGAGGGATCCACCACCGATTTTTTTGTACATTTTTTATATAAATAATCCAAGGATTTTTGTAGGGAGAAAAGGAATTATTTTTAAAAAAATTGAGAGACAATTTTTTTATAACTTGTAACTTATTTTCTGTTGGTAAACATTTTACAGACTGACGTTTGATGTTGTGACTGTGACTGTGTTTTGCGAGACAGCGAACAATGGAAAACTAAAGGGGATGGAATGAATGAATTTTTGTCGGTGTTTTTCGGTGAAGAAGATCCGTACCTGTTCCCATGGCGATGTTCCGGCCATGTACCACAGCACAGTAATGTAAAAAACTATATTATTTGGCGGTTCACTTGTGTCGAACGTCACTTTGAATAATTGTGTAACTACACTTCACCATTGAAATTGAAATTAAAATTGTGATTGGGGAAAAAACAGAACTCTCTATTGTCGTTGTTGTTGTTTCTCTGTACTTTGATGTAGAAAAACTAAATATATGATATAATGTGTAATATTATTGGAGAGGAACGTGAAGTGTGTTTCACACAATCAACAGGTTGTAACTGCTGAGGCAGTGGGTACCTTGGTTGGTTTGGGAGTCGAAAAACCAAGAGAGAGACAGTGAGAGGGAGAAGAAATTTTTCTTGCACGTGAGTCCGCCCCTGTCTGATTGGCCATTCTCACAGGTAGGTAAATATCGCAATGCTAATGCTCCTCAGACCTCAGGTGAAACAACTCCCCTGCATACCTACCCTTCCTCTTTTTTATGCCTTCAGCACTTAATACTAACTCTCCATCGTCTTTTCCTCTCTCTCTGTCTTCAGTCTTGTCTATCCCCTGCCGTATACCATTATCCTGTATATAGCAAAGCTGTCAGTACCGTCGCGAACTGTTCACATCGAACATTCGCCAAGGAGCCTACACTTCTCCCTCAACCCTTCCCTCGTCCCTTCACATTCCCTCCATCAAGTTCCATCCGTTTTTTTGCAAAAGGGCCAAAATGCCCTACCCAAATTTTCCCTATTCCATCTGAGGGATTAGAAACCGGACAAAATGAGCTCCGTCCATGGTAGACACTGCAATCTTTTTCGTATTGTTTAAAAGAAAGAGTCTGTGCGTGTATATCTACACAGACACACACTCCTCCTACTCCTCAACAGGGATAGATATATGAAATAAACTGCACTGAATGTGAATGATGCACTTTGTTCTAACATGATGAGATTACGACCACTTCATTCAACTACATTCTTCCTCTCGGAAAATACCTTCCTCCTCCTTCTCCTCATCCTCCTCCTTCTTGTGTCTCCTTCAGTCTTGAGTCTCTCTTTCTTGACGCTTGTTCATCCGCTCCCTTGACTCACACACACGCTGTGTACGTATGAGATAGGATTCACAATTTTTACTCAATAAAATATCATAGGGAATTTCTGACATGGATATGTATTGTGTGGATTGGATGGCATCGTCACATCTCACTGAATTTTATACGTTTCCTCTTCTTCTTCCTCTATACCAGTATAATATCACACACACACACACACTGGTAACAAGTTTTCCTCTCTCCCTCTCCTCCCTTGACTAGTCGTACTTGTTACTTGTACAATAATTATTATTGTAAGTCGATTCCTTTCTCCTCTATCATCCATACCGCAATGTTGCGTTGCGTTGAGTGGGGAGAAACCCAGTGAGAGTACTGAAGAAGATCTAATGCACTGTCATTATGTAGAATGTAATATTATCATTATCTTTGTACTATTAATTAAATTTGCAATGATGGTGATGGGAGAGACAAGGAATAGCTTTTCTACGGCTTGGTTGCCCGCTAGGGATTCAGCATGCAATATAAATTGTGTAGGTAAGAAATAAATATATCTTACATGATTTTGAGAATACTCTCTCGGGTTCTACAAACTACAAATCAGGATGTCCACTCATTTGTGTCAGGGATTTTGTTTTTTATCTCAACCCACTCTCACTCATGTCTGGACTTGGGAAAATATTCAATCTTCATTTACTTACAACAGTCGGAGAGTAGGGTGGGTCGTTGTTTTTACATCGTAGTACAGTTCTTCTCGTTCAATTGAGTTTTGAGAGATTTTTATCAGGATATTAAATGTATTTATAGTAGGCAAAGTCCCATCAAGAATGCATTGCGTGTAGAGGGAAAAAAATCTGCGTGATTTATTCCCATTCATTCATTAGTACATTATTGGGAGGGGGTTGGACAACGAAGGGGTGAGAACGAGGAAAGGTATGTCGATTGCTAATTGTCAACAGTCTGAGATCCAATGGATAGTGACGGCCTGTGCAGAGGAATGAAGAGAGAGAGACACGCAAACAAAAAGAATAAATGATTTGATTGGATTCATTTATTAATTAATCTAAAACGTAACAGCTCATTAAGACAGCTCTAATATTTCATGCTCCCTCTTTGCGGTCCACATCTCTGAGTCCTGAAGAGGTTATTAACATTTGGGAGAAGGACGATGTCACACACAACTCAGCGTACACATGGACACAGAGATTGAACTTGCATAAATAAATACTTTTTTTTTCTTCACCAGTCAACAGATTAATGAATGTATTAAACTATATGTACACCACATCTTCGGTTGGTCCTTCACACACACTGCAAGACGTAAGAGATGCGAGGGCATAAAAAGTTGATGTTCGTTAATCAATGGGTATATATAGTAATATAGTAAAATAGTATATACTATAGCATGGTGAAGAGCAAGCTGGACGCTCAGTTAAATTAAAGTTGAGAGAGAGAAGAGGGGAGAAAAAGCTGGCATTAATTCCTCGTGAAAATCTATTTTACTATATGTAATATATATAATTTTGTGGAATTAAGCTGTAAAGTTGAAGAACACAACGCTGCATTAAACGGGCAATTAACACGAAGCCAAGTTGAAAAGGAGGGGGGATTGTTCATCTCTATTTTTTGATATTATACAAGTACAAGGATATGAGATGAGTCCACGTCGCTTCCTCTCTTCCTCTGTCTCTGTCAGTCAGTCTCATGGCTCCGTGAACTCAGCTGACTGAGCTGACAGGTAAAAACGGGAATGTGATCGAGGCCTCTTGGTCTTCCTTGGTCTTTTCCTCATATTTCGTAATAATAATACTTCCGTTGTCGGCAAACACACGCAAACTATATAGACTGACTCCTGTCCGTTCTTTTCTGTCTTCATTATTTTTTCCCACCATCCGTTTCAACAGCTCTCCTCTTCTTCTGTTGTTATTGTTGCCATTCCATTCTTGAAGAGAATGGAAGGAGAGTCAAACAGGAAACCACAACCTAGGCTCCATTGCCACACTTGAATTTTCCATGTAACAACACATTTTCATTGGGGCTAGAGAATCCTTCTTTTACCTCTTTCTTACGTTATGCTGATTTGCTGAACCCACTCTCCGTCGTCCCCATTGGCTCCATGTACCACCTTCTTTCAAAACTGTACATATTATCCTCAATCTGAACCTCACAGTACACACCAACCATATTCTTTTGACCAAAAATAATTTTTCAATAATTTACCCGTACTCAGAACAAACTTTGACTCCTTCTCAAAAGTGTGTAGTTTGATTACACATTTTTTCTGAAAATATTCTTTTTGGTCATTGTTTTATGAGTCTAAAATATTTTTGAGAGAAATCACAATAATGGTAGGATGGGAAGCTTGAACTTTAGATAACGGAGACACACACACAATGAAGGCGGATGTGTGTGTGTGTGACATGGTGATGACACCATGTCAGGTGGAGAAAAAAAGGAGAGAATTTTATACGGGTCATAAATTGTCCAGGGAAATTGTACAATCACAGGAATGACCGGTGAATGTCTGTAAATGTCCAACAAGCACTTGTAAGTAAGAGTGTAATCGGGTCATAATATTTTTTTTCAAAAAGGATTCAGGATGCCGATCCCACGATATAAACCAAATAATAAAATTTAAGATCACGGGCGAAAAAATTTCATTCTTCTCCTCCTCATTTTTTTTCACAAACATCCATTTGCACTCTCAAATGTTGTGCGTGTGTGTGTGAAGGGTCATGTTGACCAATAATGTATTATGTATTAAGAGAGAGAGGGGGAATTTTTGGTTGAAATTATTTATTTACCTCGTTAGCATTTAGTTGTGTGTGTGATGGTGAAGTTGAATGGGCGTGTAAATGAGGAGATGAAGAGGACGAAATGGAGGGAGAAGAGAGGGATCTGATGACGAGATGCTGTAAATTGTCCAAGAGATAAAGTTACGGCTGTGTGTACTCATATATGGTTTTATTGTTATGAGAGGGACACTGCTTAAGTTTTAACTCAGTCCCAGCCACACTATTTTCTCTATTAAAATGATTTATTTTGAGAGTGAAAAGTACAAAATAAAACGATTCCCAGTCAGCCCCCCTCATTCCCTCTGTGTCTTTGTGTCTGGTTGAGTACGTGTCATGTGTGTGTCTAGGGAAAAACAACCTTAAACTTTAAGGTAAAAGGAGGGAGGAGGATGAAACCAAATCCAATTCTAACGATTACGTAAATGCTTCTTTTGTCGCCATACAATAAATACAAAAAAAGTTATCTTCTTCGTATGAGTAAATGATAATATGTACAACAATGTTTCTCTCTCTCTCTCTCTCTCTTGATTCAATGTTTGGTTCAATGTCTAACTTTACACCCCTTTTCCCTCCCACACACTCCACTCTCTCACCATTTGTATTCATTTTTATGAAATTAATAATAATTCTAATGAGATGGTCTCAGTTAGACCCTGTCCCTCTACTTTGTGTGTGTGTGTGGATGGATGGTAGTTAAGCGGACGACGGTGTGTGTAGGACAAATTAGGAAATGCTGTAAAACCTTCACATTGAGTTTTTTATCATTTTTCCCCACAAAAGCTCCGAGACTAAATTCAATTTTAAATATTTTCTGCTTCTTCATGTCATCCTCCTCTGCCTCCTCCACAAAACTCCACAGTCCGCTCGTTAATGTGTAAATAAATATTGAGGAAGAAGTTTGTGTGTGAAAGAGAGAAAGAGAGAGAGAGCTTGAGTACACAGAAGCAAAATTCCTTTCAACTCTCTATCGTCCTCACAATTAAAATAGGTAACAGTCAAAAGGAGGAAAGAGCATTTAATGTTAATTGTACAAGACAGGGAGACAGTGGAATTGGACGAGGCTAGTTTTGTGACAATATTGACTGTGTGTGTGTGCGTGTGTGTTTGTGTGGGGTGGATCTTGGTGACAATGGAGTGGAGCACAATGAGAATAAAACTACCGCACATATTTATGACTTTTTAATTTTAACGGTACAATTGGAAATTAATGGAGGAGAGGAAGGAAGGAAGGAAGAAAAATTTTTCTTTCAATTTTGAACTCTCGGACTATTCCAATTATACGAGTAGAAGTTTTACTGCAGATGCAGGACTATGCCAAAACTGTTGCTGTTGACGTTTGTTACACCATCTGGACATTTTAATGGAGGAGGAAGAAGAGGGATGATGACACGGTGTGGATGCTATATATTAGCTATATATTAGCTATATATTTTACATGAGATGTAATATTATTAATAAATGATTACTATTGAATAATAAAAATAAATAGCAATAGCATTAGCTAGATGGTTGTCGTGGGGGAACGGTGGTTGTTGTTGCTACTTATGGGATAAAAATGAAAGATCATTGTCTGAGAATTTCTCACGTATAACCAAATTAATTATGAGAGGAGGGAGCCTTTTTCGGCACTGAAGAAAGTAACAGAAGTCATTCATTGGTTCCATTTCCTCGTGTCATTGTGTGTCATTATTCTGGGAACCATCGTATCGTACTTTAGAAAAGCTTTGGGTGACGACGACGACTACTAGGTATAACTAAGGGTAGAGAGTGTGGCATTCAAAAGATTTAGAAGAGTCAAAACAAGATTTTTCCGTATAACTATTATCTGTATCTGTATATGGGGATATTCTCTCAATTCGTAATTCTCAATTTATACTTGTGTGTGTAGTCTTCTTGTTGCTGCGTTGTATAATCAAAACTACAATAAAAGGATACAGTTGGCAAATGCTCTCAATGGAATCCTCCATCATTTTTTTTGTACGTATCTACCCCTTAAGGTTCTTCACGAGCTACTTGTACTCCTCACTACATTTTTCTGTTTAATACATCCACAGATATACATTGCAATTGTTAAAATAGTCATTAAAGAGTATTTATTGAATGAATAATTCGAGACGAAAGAGTCTATACATGGCTGCTTGTTCTTGCTACATCCCAACCAATTGGAATTTGCAATTTGCCTTTATGGACGGAGGAGTTGTAAAATATTTTTTTTAATTTGACTTCCTTCGATACATCCCAATGGGGATTAAATTAGAGAAGGGAAGGATTGTACAGGAAGCTCGGATTAATTAAAGTTAAATGACCAAAGGGTAGCAGCAGCAGAAGAGGAGGAAAAATCCCTGTGTATAAATAAAACCCTGGACTTGTTCAGTGTAATGATGACTCTTTCACTCTTTACAAATTCATTAATAATAATTCTGTCCTTTAGAATTTAATCGAGGAGGATGGTTAATTCTAAAATTTTAAATCCACCTCACTGCCTCCACCCTTACAATTATCTATTTGTTTTGATTTTATTACTCGTTAAAGCCCCAAGAGCTATGTGTGTAGTAACATAAAAATAGTGTAATCATCCTCTGCCCACGTTGATAGAGACATTAGAGAACTATTTTTCTAGAGACTACACTTACTTAATTGAGGAATTGTCCTAATGGCCGTGTGTGTGTGTGTCTGTTTGTGTGGAAAAAGTCCTTGCGGTGGAAAGGACAATTTATTTTCTGTTTGTCTTGGATTAGACATGAGAGGAGGATAATAATGAAAAATACATTAATTGATTGTAAACACTTCCGTGGGCTAGGTTAGGAGGATTTTTCCGAATCAAAGTCAAATACACACAACGAGAAATTGGGAATCTCTTTTAATCCTACATTTGCATTTAACTTTCAAACCAGAGTGTCATTTTACTATAAAGTGCATACATCATTCACACAACAAATAGGATGAGGATGAGTTTGAAATGAATCTCCCTACAATTATCTTGTAAAATGCTAAGAAGCCCTCCATATAATTTGTCATGTTAATTTTTTAATTTAATGGGAAAAAACCACGTTTTTGATGAGCACACGAAGACCGTGTACTCATGTGTTTTGAATCAAAGAATAATAGGAGAGAGATAATAATAATAATTTTGACATTCATTCATTCACTCGCTCCGTGTAGTAATAATATTATAATTTGTATCTCTTTGTTGACTACTCAAACGTTTTTTTGTCAAAAATGTCAAATGTGTCTGTACAACCAGACACACACACATAACGGAATAAAAGGATCAGTAGGAGAAGATAGTAATAAATAAAGGAGGATGAGGAGATGGAGGAGAAGAGGTATAAAAACGTTCCATGAAATGAGCCACAGTTTTAAAGGTTACCCATCATCATCAAATTTATTCACGCTTTTGTTGTACACACACACTTTCATAATAATAAATTGTACATTATGATGATACGAGCAGACTTGAGAGGCTCATCATGAGGGAGAGAAGAAAAAACGTCTCCATGTTTTACACATTGCAATTTACCTTCAATGTCTTTTTTACAACTATTTGGGCAATTTAATTGCTTTATTATTATTATTTTATTACATGTGTGTTATTTTTAATTATCAATTAATGAATCATTTCGAGTAGGTACTCAAAAACACATACAGGATCATATGAACAACGGAAAAATAACAAATGTTTATGTACAAAATTTATAAATTTTTTCGACGAGGATTTTTAGTGAAAATTATCGACGGAAAAACGTGGCAGGTAAATTACGTGCTTGGAATTTCATGTAACTAAAAACACACACACGCTCTCTCTCTCTCTCTCAACATATACAGCTATGACATAAACAAAACACACACATCATTAACATTGTACATCCTAGTGTACAATGACGAATTGGAATTGCTTGATTGTTGTAATGACTCAGAGATCCTACAATAGCAAAATCCCTTTTTTTCCTCCTCTCTCTCTCTCGCTGTTTCGCTTTTGCCATGTTCCAAACATTTTTTGTGGCTTCTGTAGTGGGTCTTTTGTTTCTAATTAAAAAGCTACTTTGAAACTTTTTTTTCTTCTTCTACTAATAATGTTAATGCTTGTTTACAATTTTCAAATCATACATTACTTTGTACACCCACAGTCACACACACAGTGTGTGTGTGTGTAATATATATTACTGAGGATCTCCTCCTCCTCCTTTGTCTCCTCATCGCTAATCAAGAGTCCACAAAGGCTAATCCGCCCCAATGCAGTAAAAATATATAATTTGTGAGTAGAGGGGATTTTCTCAAAAAATCAAACATTGATTAGACGGATCGACACAAAGTTTTTCTTTGGGTGGATATTTCTTTTGATGATTTTGACTTATTAATGTATGACCCTACTGGCTACATACTTATTGCAAGATGACATGTTTAATACGACAAGGTTTAATTATAAACTTGATGGAATAGTTAGACAAGATGACGAGCCAAGAAACCGGATGGATGGATGGACAATGGACAACAAAAAATAATTTAGATATTACGAGAGAGAACCTCGTCTCTCATGTCATCCTCAGAAGGAAAAGAAAGAAAAGTTTGGATGAAAGCATCACCAAATTCCTTGGACTCATCTTGTGTGACTTATGGGAGTTATTACCTCATGCAAATAATAAGAATACAATAATATTATATATTAAGACGAGTAATATATGGCGTCACTGATTAATTTAGGCCCCATCGTGGATCATCATAAAATACTCTCTCTCTCTCTCTCGTCCATCTTGTTTCACTATTGTTTCCACGTCAATTTCCTTCACAGTCTTAACTCTTTTTTTGATCTAGCATACCAATGTGTGTGTGTGTGAGGAATTTGTGGCCCATCATTTGATGAGCAATATCTAAAATTTATTTATACCTCCACGACGACAAATCCCTATTATGTAATAATGGGAAGAGGAAAAACTCACATCTGCATACTATACTGACTTTGAAAGAAGATGACAATCATCAGATTTTATTTGAATTTTTCCCATTTTGTACATTCACGTCTTTTTAACCCCCATGCAAAAATCTATTAGTCAATCTCCTACTCTTGTCTGTTTACTACACATACACAAGAATGTATTATTTATTCGTAGTAATTCAATTTAAACTATTTTTTTGTGGGTTGTTGAATGTTGGTGCAATATTTTGTTGTGTTTTCCGTTTTTTCCCCTGTCCATCCTCCTCTTCTTATGTATAAGTTTGTGTAGAATGAATTGATTACATTTTATTTTTCAAACTTTTGAAAAAGAACTCACGACTCAATCTAGACCATACTCTCCACAGAGAAAAAGACCCTCTCTCCCTGCCTAATTGACACTCTCAAGTTTTGTGGGGTGACGTCATGGTCCACATCCTACGATCCCCCTCCTGTATAGGTACTTTCAGTTTTTACTTGGTCTCTTTTCTTGTACACCAGGTAAAATTGTATATAATAATATTAGCACATCAGCAGACGACAATAGTTTTAAACCAGAATGATGGTGTATTGTGGAAAAATACCATTTTCTTGTCAGTGAAAGAGGGAGGAGGGAGGGAGACTATTAGCAACGTATGCTACAATTCAATTCAATAATGTGGATTTTTTTGCATCATATTATTTATACGTAGTTTACATAGGGAGGAGGAGGAGAGGGAAACAGGATTCAGATCTGAGGGAAATCTAATTTATTCCTAGACAGACAAGAGCGGAGGAAGGAGGAGGAAGGAGGAGGTCTAGTAGATATTATATAAGGAGTAAGTAAATGTTTCAGGATTCTTTTGACAAAGAGAGGGGAGGAGGAGGAGGGAGGGATAAATACAAAGTGGAAAAGTCATGGGACAGGGCAGGACAGGACGGAGGAAAGTTGATACTGGTTGTGGCATTGTCAGTTCTGTTCCAAATATTGTTATAGTAAAAAGAGGAATGGAGAGAGTGAGGGGAGTTAAAGTTGACATGTTTGTTATCTCTCACTTAATAAGGAGCGCTGGGTTAAGGCATACAGAGAGGGAGAGAGTACAAACAGAAAAAGTGAAGAAGATAGTTTGTGAGGCAGGGAACACCATAAACTATACCAGGTTTATCTTGATTATTGATGATACGGATATTTTGTGCTACCTGAGACTCAAAAGATGGTTTGACGCATATTCTACATTATTGTAAGCACCAACTTTCCTTGTATTTTATGCGTGTAAAGGGACTCAACTTAATGACTGATGAAATTTAACAAGAGAGAATATTATATTGTGTCCACCAGAAGTTGCACCTGGACTTGACATGACATGGGTGTGGAGTTATTTCATTATATACACACACACACTCCTCTCTCTCTCTCTCTGTATTAAGTTATCAGTGTGTGTATCTTTCCGGACACAAAAATGTTGCATTCTGCTCAATATTTATTGGGTTGACTTTGACAATTTTTTCCCTCAACTCTTGAGCATAGTTGAGAAGAAGAAGAAGAAGAGAGAAGGAAGACGATGGACATGGAACATGACAGGGGTGGACAAATGGCACGTTTCCTTCTGGGGGTCAACTCGAGTCACTTTTCTTTTCTCCACCCATCATCTTCCTAAAGGAAGATGACATGACAGACTAAATTTAAGTGAGGATGAGACAAGATAAGACGACAGACACCTTCAGCTCCTTAAGTTGACTCTGTGTGACAACAGAAATATGCGAAAAATGTGTGTGCGTGCCGAACTATAGGTTCAGAATAGTAGTAATACTAGATTGTTCGTTTGAGGGCTAAGTAAATCTGTTAATGTGAGTTGATTAAAAGATGAGAGGAAGGGCTGGGGGGATGAGAAAGGTTATTCTAATCCATGGAATGTATTACGTATTCCACAATTCATTTTTTATGTTACAAACATTTTTTTTCTTGGATATTATGGGAATGGATGAGGCATCAATGCCTATATTTAAATATAAATATGAACGGGGAAAGACCTTGGTCAATTATAAGAGTGGATGAGTACATATTATGTACTTATGACACACACACACACTCTCTCTCTCACGTGAGTGTGTGTCCGTGCTCACAGTATAAAGTTGAAGAGTTGGAGTAAAGTCTGAACAAATCAAGGAAGACGAATTGAAGAAGAGGAGAAGGCATTATTGCCACCCATGAACACATGTCTTTAATACATTATATTGCTGTTGCATAGATAATAGGAGGATTGAGTAGAGGAACAAAACAAAAATTTTAAAGCTCGTTAAAATAGGCACAATCCTGTGATTTTTGTACATGAAGATTCTCACGTAAAGTCGTGAGGAGAATATTTCGGTTGAATAGCTTCTATCATACTCCCTCAAGGTTGATCGAATCAAATGATGAGTCTCATACAATAAAACGACACATGAACAACCAGGAGGAGGATGAGGAGGAGGACAACCAACAAGAGGAAGAAGAAAAAGACGAGGGTGGAGGATTTTTGATTTATCAAAAACCTCGTCGGATTTTTTTTCCAACCAATACATGTCATCTTGTACTATATGTATGTCAATTACATTGTGAAATCTTTTTTCCTTTTCTCTTCTCTCTCAACCTACACAATCATACAGTCACACTCCTACTAAAATCAACCAAATCGGGATCTTCTTCTTCTCCAAGCCTTTTTGAATGATTAGGACTACTTAGAATGATGTAAGTACTTTACTGTTTTGTTCATTTTCTGCTCCCAACATTTTCATGATCATCCCATTCTTCCCATTGTGTCTCCCCATAATAGTATGTTCTTATGTGGTCATGTGTGTGTACATAGTAGAGTCAACTCATTTTCTTTTCTTACTTACCAACTTATCCCTCAACACTTTGTAAGTGTCAGAAATTTTAGTTTTGTACAAGAATCCTCGTGGGCACACGACACACACATACAGGTACAGTAATATTGTACTTTTCAGGGAAAATGTCAAAAGCGATTGAGCAAATTAGCAAATTATAAATGAAGTACAAATTATCCAAAGAAGTTCATTCAGAGGGTAACAGGCATCATCCATCTCATCGTTTTGCTGAATGAAGCTCCACTCCAAAATAATGTAATAATTCTTCTCCCAGTGATTTTTTTCAAATCTGTCAATGTGATAGGGTAGTTTGATGGGATAGACAGGTATTAAAATATGTACTATTGGAATTAGGCATGCACTTTGGATTGCATGTTACATGCCAGGATAGAATAGGAGTTACAACTATGAGAGAGAGACACACACACATCAAAGAAAAATCCTCATGATTATTAGTGTGTGTATCCTTTATTGTGTAGAATTTATGCAATCAATAGGGAAATTCTCCTCTCAACTTTGTCCATGTGTCAGAGTCTGACAAAAGGGAAGAAGAAGTGGAGATGGGATCAGGGAAAAGTGAGTAAGTAAGAGGACGTGGACAGACGATGATGATGAGTTATTAGAATTTTTATTTTGTATTGTGTATTCTTCCGTCCTCTGGTCTCCTCCATGTTTGGCCTGTTGTGTTGTGTTGACTGAAAATTTCAACTTATTAAAAATTTACTTTAAACTTGTTCTCTCTTTCTTTCTTGTGTACATATGATTTGAGATTTCCTATATCCTTCGTCCGTTCCTGGTAGACCTTCAATTGAATTGGCTTCAATACTACACAGAACAGACCTCCGTTTTCTTCGTTCCTTTGCATGAGGAAATGAGAGAGGAAAGATGAGGTCTTGTATCCAATATACTTATGTATGATGGGTAAGGTTTACCGCGATTATGATAATGTGTTTGTGTATCGGAAAGGAATAATGAAGACTGACCAACGAAAAGTAATATTATTCATATTAAATATAGTGTAGAGGATACACAGCAACAACAACGAAGACGACGAAAAGGATGAAGAGTTGGATGCAAGTTTATCCCGAGAATGCAAAATATGTATATTTGGTTCATATATATAGGTTTTATGATTTGCATAAAGGTGTCTTGACCCCTAGAGTTGTTGCCCTGACTCTGACTTGATATTTCATGCATTGCATAAAATTTTGTGGGCGTACATTGGGCCAAGAAAAATTGTTCGCTATTATATTATTGTATACTCAAGAGAGAGAGGGGGAGAGATTCTCAATATTTTCACAGCTTTTTCTTGTTTCTCGTGTGTGTGTGAGTGTTTGTGGGTGCATAATGCATTATAATCTAGCACACATTCAATTTCATATGTGTAATTTGTTTTTTGTTCATGTGTACCATTCGTGAGTTGATCATCTTTGATCGTCCGAATCAATTTTATTCAAAATAGGGATATGATGATGGCATAAACATTGGACAACTTTGGATATTGAGTTGTAATCATGGTTTTTAATTAATATGTCGGGGTTTGTGCTGAAAATTTGAAAAGAATCTTGGACTTTCGAGGTATACAAATGAACTGTGGGCAGTTTTTACAACTGAAAATGTACTGAAAAATCGTTTTCAGGCTCTTCCAGTTTGAGACTTTCTCTAATAATAGACTTTACTCGGCAAAGTCTTTACTGTATGTAGACAGTAGACATACAGTAGGACAAAAATTGCACAGTTTCTACCTGCAAAGGTGGATACTTGAAAGAGCAAATTTTGTTGACTTTTCTTGAGGTAAGTGGACCACAATATTCCTTAGAGAGAGATGCAAACCCATATTGCATTAAAAAACGGTGTGGGCAAATTAATAACATTTTAATGAAAATTTGTAAATCTTCTCTCCACAATCCCTACCTCTACACAATCCATATTGTACAGTCTCAAACGTTTCAGTTAGAAAATTGGCAAGAGGCTGACAGGGCTCAATATACATGTCATATAGTATGAAAAGAAAGTTTGTAAAAAATAATAATAGGTAAATATGTGGAAGTAAACTGTGTGGGCATTATAAACTAATAAATTCAATTTCGTGTGCAAACTGCTACTAACGTTTACAGTGTAAATTACACTGTGTAATGCATCATCATTTTTTCCTTTCAAATGAGGAACTTTATGTGGGTACCATGAGACGAAAGAAATAGACTGTGTATACGCTAAATCATTACTGTATGAAAGTAACTTGTAACAATAGGAGTTGTTTGTTGCCATTTCATTAAGCAGTGTCTTAACTGAAAACTTAGGATGGTACCTACATAAACTAATTAGGTAAATTTTAGGTACATAATAATAGAATCTCTGTGGAATATTTTACACTGAAAAATAGTGGCAGTTTAATGTATTTTTCAATTCCCGAATTTTTTCCAATGAAAGATAACCACCCAACATAATACATAGACAGTAATAGGCAAGCGTGAATTGACGTGGTAAGGACTTTAATTGACAGCTTGCCATACAAAATAAGATGATGTCTATTGTGGTATTGTGTGCATGTACTAACAACTGTACTGTCAGCACAATGTAGTGGAAAATTAATGTACATATCTAAGGCGATGTTATATGGGGTGAGTAGAATACAGTAATGCAATAAATTATTGTTAAATGTAGTCTAATTTCCCTTTCCCTGCTTTAATTTTTATGAACTAAATAAATCAAACACCTACACAGGGTATATTGTATTTTGAGAAAAGAGAATTGGACAAGTCTATGAGAATGCAAAATTTAGTGCACTAGTAATACAATGCAATTAAGAAATGCAAATCACATGACAGTTCTTTATTAATGTAAATCTTCAACAACAAAAAAACACTCGCATAGTGCCATTCAGCTCAATTAACTAAAGAATTTATTTATGCGCTTACAGGATAATATCAAAATTTGTCTGGTTCTCGGACAATGGTGTAACGTTTAAAATATAAATACATATTCATTAATAATTAGGTAATTACTAAAAAAGAAATGGGAGCCTTGAAATCTTGATAGTTTGGTCCCACGCACAAGAGGCTAATTCACCTTTAAAGTGTAAATTCCAGTCTAGTCCATAAACGAATTCCGAGTGAATGTCCAGTATTGATAAAGCGCTGTTGCTCACATGGAAATCATGAATTCTGTACGGTAGAAGGGAACAAAAATTTGTCAAATGAATGTCATTGGCACACAAATTGAGTATGAATAATTTTGAGTTAAACAAGAAAAACGTACCTAATAGTCATATCATAGCTAGCAGAGGCAATCACACTTGGATGATATGGAGAGAATTTGACTCTTTTCACAGCTTGGCCGTGGTCCTGGAAAGAAATTAAGATTGTTGACATGTTTTTAGCAATACAATGGGGAAAATCATGGAGAAAGTTGTTACAAAAATTGTCGTTACATGTAATTGAAATATGGGAGTCGTTGACTGTCTTATATCCCAACCATACAAAGTAGAATCTGCCCCGGCACTGACGATAGTTGTGTCATTATATTTAGCCCAATCACAGGTTAAGACATCACAATTTGAGGCTTGGAAAACAACCTGTGGTTTATCTGCGGATGCTCCCAAATCCCATAGTGTCAGTCGATTGTCACCTTGAACGACAACAATATATTATTTAGCGAAGAGTCTGAAATTAGGACTTTCTGCACAATTATGTATTCCACGAATATACTTACTACTTGCTGCAAGAAACGTTTGAGGTGCGTGGGGTGACCAAACTGACTGGTTAGTTTTATGCCCTCCATATGCTGTTTTAATTTTCAATATCGGCCACTGTGGAGTTTGTAGGTCGTACAAAAAGGTCATTCCACTCCAAGCTGAGGCTAGAATTCTATCGGAAAATTTTGGTAAATTCCAGTTTACTGAACACATTTCCTTCCTCCCAAGACCTTTAAAAGTGTGGACAGGGACCTATGAATTCGTCATGATTGACAGTATTAGGATTCATCTGTCAAAGTCATATTCTTTCTTTGAAATGTCGTATGACTTACTCGAGGGAATTTATTTCCAATATTCCATACATTAATAAGTCCATCTCCTGCAAAAATCATATATCATTGATATAGTACATTAGATAGAAAATGTGAGACTCAAAGCACATGTGTATTTTAATTTACCTGAGGCAGTTGCGAGAACATTATTCGCACCTAAAATTCATAAAAGTATACTTTAAGAACTTATGGTTTGGATTTTCCAACATTTTCACAAATAATAAACGTTGAAATACTCACTCTCTGACCAACACACATCATAAAGATTATCTGGGTAGTCAATTTTTAATATTTCCTGAATTCCTGACTCCAAATTGTCTAAAATGATGAGATGACCACCACCTGAACCAAATAATGTAAAAAGATTATTATTACACACTTGTTACCTTTGTTTATAAATGTACAATTTTATTGTAATTAACTCACCGTCCAGTCCATAATTTGACCCTACACAACAAGCCAACATAGTGCCTGGAGCAAAGGGAGAATACGCCTGAAATGTAAGTGAAATTAATCTTTTGAGACTTAACGAGAACGTAAACATAATTAATTAATTCGATTTCCTAATATCCTCTAAGACAATTATTATGTTAAAAAGCCTCTTTAACAATAAAATTAACAATTTCCTTACCACGCACTGACCATGACCTTCCTCTGTGTGATAGAAAGCCTGGACAAAATTCTGTGGTGGCTGAAAATCCATTTTTATTTGATTTTTTATCAAAAACTTGTGAATAGAAAATATTTTCAAGAGGTTTCAGCGCCTCTGGATTCAATTCTAATTATTCTATGTGGCACAATATTTCAGTTGAATCAGTTCTCGGAAAAAATTCTCGGGATAAGATGAAGTGACTTCCTGTCAGGGTTCATTCTGTGTCCATATTCTTGTAGAGAAGGTGTCGACGTTAAGGGAAACGTCCTTTTTGTAGTTCAGTAGTAGTAATCTTCAACTCAACCATAATGGCTCATCAAAACTTTTACAATACATATATGGAGATTCCTATGGTCACAAGAGCCTACACGAGTCTATGTGTCTTGACGACTTTAGCAGTGGTCAGTGGTCAATCATTTTTTTGTACACACAGAATAATTTGTATATAATTTTGTTCTGTTTTTGACCATCCTATTTTTTTCTTTCTTTCTTTAGCACATGGAACTGGTATCACCTTAGTAAGTGTACTTAGAAAAATGTGTACTTCAATCTTTGCCAAATGTTTTTCATGTTGTAATTGATGCCTTATTGAATTCTCTTTCAACTCTAGTGATCTATATTTCAATCCATAGTAAGTTGTATTTTGTAGCATACAAATTATACATATTGGACAATTTGTACCTTTTAAACTAATATGATTTGAATCTTTTGACAGTCTGGTCCTTAAACAACATCAGGTAAGACATCACTTACTCGTTGAATGTCTACAATTGCGGTAACATGTGTCAGAAAGATGGAATAACATTGTCATTTATTTCTGTAGTGGTGGCGATTAATCACTAATTTCCTCTTCTTCGGAACGCTCAGGTAATAAATAACTTGGTAATAACTGTGTTGAGTTTTCATTTTCCAAAGATAGTAACATTGTTTTGATCTGTTTTACAGCTTTAACTTTGTATTTAATATAATATTTACTTACCGGTGAGTCAATAAATTCATAATAATTACCTATATAGTATTTAGTATATCACATTTAAATCATTTGTTGTCGATAATAGTTATAATTTCCTTATTCATTTTTGTAGGTATTGCCGAACTTTAGAGGAATCGTCATTTCGAGGGCGAACGTGAGTCAAATCTTGTCTTTGTATTTGAGGCTCAAATATTTTGTAAAACTGAATCTGTTTTCTTGTTGTACAATTTATCTCACTGAAGAATAAATGCATAGCGTACTATTTTCTGTTTTTTAGCATTAGTTCAGTGATCACGAGAATTTTTGATGCCCGTTTAACCATATTGATTTATTCTGTTTGATTGTAGTTCTGACTTTGTGATGATGTTCATTTTTGGTGCTTTTTTAACTCTGGTAAGAAAATTTAAAAACAATAACATTCATTGAATGAATCAAAGAGATTGACTATAGAATTTTTTATTTTCTCTCTTTTTTGACAATTTATAGGTGATCGCCTACTTCGCTAATTTGATATTTTTGGGACATGCGTTTACCTTGATGTTAGTGTATGTATGGTCACGCCGAAATCCCATGGTTCGAATGAATTTCTTTGGAATCTTAAACTTTCAGGTAAAGGAAATATGAGTATATGAGTATAACGTACTGAAAGAAAATGAACATTTGTGTAATGATGTTTTATATCATTTTTCATTGTGTAGGCTCCACTTCTTCCTTTAGTCATTCTAGGATTTTCGTTACTACTGGGAAACTCTGTACAGATTGACCTGATTGGGATATCAGTTGGTCACGTTTACTACTTTTTAGAGGACGTCTTCCCTAATCAGCCTGGAGGCTTCCGAATTTTGAAGACACCAGGATTCCTGTTAGTTACAAATGATTTGTTTTTATTGTTTTAAACAAGACAACTCCTTGTACTAGTATATGGGAAATGACACCATTCACTTTTATTTTTTTAGAAAAGCTATCTTTGATCCAGTGGAAGAAGATCCAAATTATAATCCGCTTCCTGAAGATAGGTAAGAGAAAGAAAGAAAAAAGGTTCATTTTCGTTGTCCAACATTTTATAGAAACGAGCTATTAAAATAAACTTTAAAAATAGGCCGGGAGGTTTCAATTGGGGAGCTGCAGCAAATGACGCTAATCCTAATCAGCCACCGGTAGTGAATAACGAAGAAAGGGAAGATGACCCTGCAGCTCAACCGCCACCGAGACATTGATATATCCGACTTTACTAAAAGGCAATGTCTTTAACAAAGTAAATTGCAACGTATAATATTATAATTTTGTACGCCGTGACCATTATTCAATTTGTGATAGAGAGAATGGGTCTTGAATACACACACACACACACAGGAGGAATATATCATATAATATATTATTTAACAATGTACACATAGATAAAAATATTTTGCACTACTTATTTACTAAAATACATTGGCTATATTACTCATGCGGGGTTTTTAACTGTTTGTTTCCTTGCAATTTGAAGTATTACACACACACTAGCTTAAAATGAGTTTTGATGCCAAATGAACGTTATGTTGTTAATAAACTTCCCAGACACAAAGTTGTACAAAAAATTTATTCTGGTTGTAAAGCCCTTCTTTTTCTGTCGCATTAATTTGATTGTAAGTTTTTTAAAAAAAGGTTTATATAAAGTTTCTGACTAAAGATTATGACTTAAAACATTAATTACTATGCTCATGAGATTCATTCATCAAAGATAATTTTACATGATTGACAACTTGAATGAAATAGAAGCGTTAGTATTTACGTTGTGTGAGCATATTACCTTTTACAAATCTCTTATAAGATTTAAAATGCAGTATAATGCATTTATTCGGTGGATGATAATGTTATTTCAGAAGAAAACATTTAAACAAAAAATATATATAGTTGAGTTAAGTACATATACATACACTGACTTCAGTTCAACATGTAAATCATTGATTTAAAAATTATGAATACACAAACATAATATTTTCAAAAAATTAGTATCTCTCTAAGTAGTAAGACTACAACAAATGAGCAAACATGACAGGTCAAAAAAATAATTGCTGACTCGCATCACACCCACACTAACAATGATTAGTGTACGAAACCGAAATTTGTCCCCTGCGAAAGTCAGAACACGATATATAAATATAAAAATCAACTTGACGGGTGACGAAAACTTAAAATTTTAATATATAATGTATTTTTTTGCGAACAATTTACTATGTACATTTTTGTTGCGTAGTATATATAAACAATCATCACTACTACTCTTTTAAAACGAGTGACAACTACCTGGTCAACCATTATTAAAAACAACTATTATTATTGCTTTTGATTCTGAAATCTGAAAGGACATTCAGGTTCCCGAGTCATCTTTTCCATCTCATTCAAATTCAACACGGTAGCCTAATGATAAAGGATAATAAGGATATAATAGGATGATAAGTAGCTTTCATTCTCATTTTCATTTAACAAAAAACAGACTTTGTCGCATTTTCCCCCTTTTAAACGTTTGCAAGAATGTCACGCAGCAACTGTAGCTAATAAAACAGTAATGTCATCAGGCTTGCCACCTGCGGAATATGAAATAGACACGTCAGACAATAATTACATGTACAATAATTAATTCTACTACTTTGAATAGTAGTTTATTTACCAATAGCATTAATTCCATTCCGTCTTGCACTTTCAGAAAAGGGCGACATGTACTTTGAGTCAAATGCTAAGGTTCGGGCCATTAAAGCAATGGAATTTGCAGCATTTTGCAGTCTGACAGGGTCCTTCTCCCCTTCCACCTATTAATTATTTATCCATTCATTTGTATTGATGATGTAAAAAATTTAAATAACTCAAATTGAGTCAATTCTTACCTTTATTAATTCTGAGACAAGAATATGCTCCGGAAGATTATCAAAAACCTAGACAGGATTAAATTTTTTCGCACATTAGACATGTTATTATGCACAAATCTATATTCTTTCTCTTCTCTACATCAGCAGTATTTTTTTACCCCATCAGTGGCTAGGAGAATAACATCACCATCTTCCACAGACATTTGGGAAATATCCGCAGACTCGGGACTATAAACAATTGAAAATTAATAATATTTCAACTGGACGGTTAATACTGTCACTCGGACTAAAGGTTTGCAAAAAATTTATTTTATTTTACCTGTCGCAAAGGACTTTTTCTCCAGGAGGTGGACAAGAAAGTTGAAAAGGAGTGTTGAAGCAGTGTGTTTGCTCCTCTGTGTGACAAAAAATTCATTTTTTAAAATGAATAAAATTTATAAATGTATAAAATTATATTATTTTAAAAGTCTACTCTAGTATCAAAAAATTTACCTGAGCGATGAATGATTCGGCCTAAAAATACCAAAAATTATTATTACATGTTAAATTGAAGTTAAAACAATTACAATATATATAGCTATTAGAAACTTACCTTGTCTTACGACCACAAATCCTGAATCACCCAGATTTGCACAATAAAGGGTAGCATCTTCTCGGCACAAAGCAAGGACACAGGCTGTGGAACTTCCTATTAGACGATGAAATTTTTAGTTTCTATTGTATTTCTTCAACACTCTGACGATCTTTTATAAAAAAAATTTCTCAATGACATATTTTTTGTATTGACCTTGAACGTGATTATTTTCTTGAATCCTATTATATGCTAGAGCCAAAAGTCGGCCAGGCTTTGAAGGTAAAAACCATCCAACTTCCACCAGCCGCTCACAAGCTCTTTAAAAATAAAATAAAATACAAATTAAAATATGCAAGTATACCATTTAAAAATAAATGCTTATTATGGATTTATATACATGCTATTAGACATTCACGAAATCTTGGCAATTAAAATCTTACCTCATAAGAGAGAATGAAAATTCCCCTAAAAATTACATGTAAAATTATAATTTCATTCCAGTGTACATTTCAAAATATTTCTACATTTCTAATTTTTCGAAATACAAATACGTTATTAATTATACCCGGGTCAATCCCATAGTTTCTCCAACCTCCAACTCCATCAGCAACACCTAAATCAAATTAATTCACAGAAGTATTTACTATACTTATTGTTATCTATATTTTATGATTATGAATTGATAAAAAAAATACCAATAACATCAGCGGTAGCATTCCTCGCCTGCATCCAAGCATCATCTCCAAACTGACCTTTCCGGAATGTTGTGGAGGCAGAAAAATCTGTTTTTTCACATTAGAATTTATTTATACGCATTAGTAGATACTCTTTGAACCCCTCGACCTAAAAATAAAAATAGTAACAAAGAACTTACCTTTCGGCAAACCAGAGACTACAGATATAAATCGTGGACCAAGACGGAAACCCTGCCATCGACTATCAAGTTGCTGTTGCTGTTGAGGTTCTTTTTGTTCTTGAGGTACAACAGGGTCACATTTTATAGGTTCCGGTGGAGGTGGGACTTCTAGTAAAGGCTTGATGGGATTATTATCACCGCTACCACTTGTTATTGAAACATTATCACCATTGTTTCCACTCGTAGAGTAGTACCGTTGAAAAGTATCGTGAAGAATTAGACCATTAAAACTAATATTAGATGACTGAATTCCACTCACAAAAGCCCTGGTCACCAGACGACTAACCAGCGAGAACACACAACTCATCGTGTTTGTTCCATATCCAGATTTCCCGACGATCAGTGTCCCATGTTTACACGTGAGGAAAGTTAAAAGTACAACCAAGATTTCTTTCCAAAAGATTAATTGTGATTAAAAAGTCTAGACCACTTCTCGTCCTCGTGGTATGTACATATATGTCCCAAGGATTCCTCCTCCGCCAAGTTTAAAGCGAAGGTTGATTCTTCTTTGATGTTCCACTGTCATTTAGATTTTATTTACTAAATGATTCGGGCACATTCAGTTGACACTCCGACCGTGTCCACTGGATCCACCACAAATAGAAATGTCAAGAAAAAAACTCCTGCTGCTTCTGCAAAAAGGTCAAAAGGCAAAAACTGTTCTTCCCGAAAGAATTACAAAAGACTCAAGTTCAAGTTGAAAGGATTGATTGAGGTTAAAAACTTTTTACTAATTCAAAAATAAATTTTGTATAGAAAATTTTAAATCAACATTGACATTTTAATTAAAAGCGAGTTTTACTCATAATTTAGGAAGGGGTCATATTAAAGGAAACTTTAAGACGAAAAGAGGAACAACTCGTGGAAATGAGTCGGGATATCCATTATATCCTAGGTCGTCTGCTCCCATACCAAAAAGACTCGTCACAAGAACGGAAACAAGAGGAAATGTCAAATAAATCTCCAGAGTCATCCATGAATGTCCCGGATCCATTTGATCAACAAGATATAAAATCTGAATCTCAAACTTCTTCCTCTTGGGATGGCTATCCTTCCGTCGACTCTGGGAAAAATCGTATTAATTTTAGTCTACCTCCTGAAGTTGAACGTCAGTTGGCCTCTGTCTATCCACCTTTAACTCTACCAGATGATATCTTTAGGTAAACTAAACTTATGCTTAGAAAGTCTTTGTCATCAGTTTTTATTACGACAGTCTCGTAACAAATGTCAAACTAAGTTAACATTGTCTCTTGTTTTTTTTTGCAGTGAATCTTGATCATCCGACCGTTTACTGTTTTCGTGGAATTAATTGATATTTTAAATGTACATGTTTGTATAAAAAATAATTCCTTCATTCATTTTTGTGATCTTAATTTTTAATAATTTTTTTGTTACTGAATAAAAAACAATACAAAAGGCTAAATTGAGGGTATGACCGCGCGAGTGTTATTCAAAATTCTACAGCGTAATACCTCTGTTAGCGTAATTAAACTTTAACGTTAAATTCCTTGTAGTTATCATTAAATATCAGCTGACTGAGCTGACTCTCATCACTAGCAAGTGAGTAAACTAAAACAACGTAGTTAGGAAGGAAGGACATTTGTGTTTGTGAACGTAACTCTAGAATTTTATTTATTATGTGTACCTGATTTTTTTTCTATAGATTCAACGTAAATTACAATGGAAAACCCTATCAAGACATTTAAAGAGAGAAGAACTTTTGGTAAGACAAAGAAATATTTTCAAAGTTCATTTTTTGCAATGTCATGGACCTTTGATCACTCTAGAATGAATGAATCATTTTAAAGGTTATCATTGAGGAAGAACTGTCAGGATTTGTTGCTAAGATGTATTTTCATGTCTGTTTGAAATTTCAGGTCAACGCGTTCGAGAGGTTGAAAATGTCAAACGGGATCATCCAAATAAAGTACCAGGTACGCAAAATATCACGGATGGAATTTAATTATGACAAATTGTTGAAAATCCAGTAATTATTTAGTTTAATTCTTTTTCTTATAGTCATAATTGAGCGATATGCACATGAAAACTCCTTGCCTCCACTTGATAGAAGTAAATTCTTAATACCAGAACATGTCACCGTTGGAGAAGTCATCAAAATTCTCAAGTAAGTTGTGTAGCTGAAATTCTTGTGACTTTGTTCTGGTTGATTGATAGGGTAGTGGTAAATGGTTTTTTTTGTCTTTGTTTTCATACAGACGAAGACTTCAATTGAACCATTTACAATCCATCTTCCTTTTGGTGAAGTGAGTATTTTTTTCTCATCTTGTAAAAACTGTGTAATACATAACTGATGACATGTAATAATGAACATGAATTTATAATGAACAGCGGACAAAATCAACCAGCTACAACGACGACATTTGCTGAGATTTATCGAGAAGAATGTGACCCAGATGGCTTTTTGTAAGAATAATATTTCATTATCATTTTATTATTTGATGATGACAAGTTTGATTCACGATGAAATAAACCTCGCAAATTTTCATTATTGTAGGTACATTGTCTATGCTGCACAAGAAGTGTTTGGAGGTACTCTGCACCCCTTGGCTTCATTTCTTAGGACAATCTCAAAGGAGACCCCTTCTCACGTTTGTAAATAATCGAGGTTCGCTCTCCACTCGCATTTTCCGTTCGTTCGTTTAAATCAATAAGTATATACCACCCGGAAATCCAAAGTCGATATTTATCCCCCCTCGTCTAGGACATTTCAATTTGTTTGCATGTGTAGATAAATCCGATATAATATATTTCACAAATTGAGAGAGAAAGGAATGTAAAAATTACTTTGTATGTAATACCGCACAAAACAAATTCACAGCGTCTTCTAAACACCTAACCTTTTGAAACCACTTTTGGTTTTTTTTGAAAGTATGTGTACAAAGTAATGCAATGAGCAAATATACAAAAATGATTGACTTGAAATTCTACATATTTAGGTAGCATGATAATAATGATACATGTAATTTTATAATTAAATAAATACTATACTTTGTAAGTATATATATAGCGTAATTTGTTATTATTTTTGTGTGTGTACACTGTTACATTGTAGTAGTATATGTATCGTGTATTCACTACTACTATTATTATTTCATTATGTTGTGCAATAAACTAAAGTCCAAAGTATACTACACAAGTTGTCAGCAATGATGTAAATTTAAACAAACTTGAGAAAAAAAATCACCATCATCATATAAAGTGCATCATCCGCAACAAACTTTTTTTATTCATGGAATAAGGTTCATATATATGTACTCTGTTGTAGAGTTCTTTTTCATTTGTTTTAGTAGCAAAGACCGAACAATGACAATGGTTTAGAAATACATTATCATTATTTTTTTGTAACAGACATTTTCTCCTCGGCTCTACCAGTTTTTGTAGCAAGGCAACTGTGTACGATGTATATTGTCAACTTTAAGTATAATATTGTATGTACAAACATTACCTATAACATAAAATTAATACAAATTCCATAACATATTATGTTCTTCACCACACTACTCCTATGACAAACAAACATCAATAATAACATTTTAATTATTTTAATAATAAAGGAACATGAATATCTCAACTTTATTTACTACAAAATACTTAATAAAGTCGAGTACATCATATGAAATACTAACTATAGTCTGGAGTTTTGACAGAAATAAATAAGATTGAAGACATGTATCATATTGTGATTTTAATTCTCAACTGTTGACAGAGAGAAAGTTTGTTCAACTATTTTTGTTTTT
>WJFB01000684.1:0-50788 GCA_009870185.1 Pygmarrhopalites habei | reverse complement strand
ACCCGAATGACAAAACTGACCGAGGTCAGGTGGGTCCAATGTACATGAATTTATGTTGATTCTTCAGATTCCGATGTATCAACATGGAAACTTCCCTTGTTAGTTATTTCGTCAGTTCTTTATACAGTTTAGAATAGGATGATTTTTAAAGCTTTTTTTGATACACATTCAAAAATACTGTATATAGATTGTACTGTGTGCAATTGAAAATATTAAGAATTGGTACAAGTTTTTTTGTTCCATTAAAATTTTTTTTAGATGAACAAACGTACAAAGCTGAATGATCGGTTCAGTGAGTGAGGTGTATTGTTCTCTTCTTCAATCGTCTCCATTGTATCATCCGTGGATATTGCGACAGATTCTGTTTTGACTGTCCCTTCCTCTTTCTTACGAGTCTCTTCCTGTTAAATTTCAGAATCAACCCCACCAAAAGAACAAACAAACAAAAAAAGAAAAAATAGTCACCCATCATCAAGTCTCCTGTGTAATGTAAAATGTCAGTCTGGATGAGTTTTGTATTACACTATTCATACATTTTTGATATTTGGAACCCACAGTCCCCTATTTTTGTAGTCATTCATATGAATTCAATGCAGTTGACTAAATAATACTGTCTCAGATGACAAAATACCAGTTTAAATCCTTTTATCCTCTACACCGTAAATATAAATCAGAAAACAGGAATAAAACAAACCAAAACGTATGAACAAAGTCTCTGAGTTGACAATGCGTGAAGAAAGTGTTGGGAAAATTGGAGAAAGTTAAAAAAGTTAGTTTTTTCCATTTGCATTGTGTGTACAGACTCTTAATTCAGTACATACCAACAACATCACTTGACGTACTAAACTAATTTTGTATAATGAAATGTAGTCTCAAAGATGAAGAAATTAAAGTTACAAATAAAAAAAACACACACACCAAATCTAGCATCGTGTACTATAATATGCTATAAATTATACTGATAAACAAAATCATGGTTGAAAGTGTGATTGCCCATTTTGTATTGTATTCATCTTTGTTTTTTGTGTGGACAAAAACTTTTTGGCAAAGGATAGGAAAACACTTGGGGAAAAACAAAGAAAGAGAAAACAAAAACTATTTCGTGTTCTAGTAACGAATGTGACTTACTGTAATATGAAATGTATTGTATGGTGTGGAGATCATTTCATAATTTATAAAAGGGTATGAGAGGAATAAATCTTATTGTATGGAAATGTACTATCAAATATGCTAATGACAATCGAATGCGCGCTTATTCACCCTTGTATAATTAACGCACAAATATTGCATAAATTATTTATAAATTAAATATCGTGTATAAATAATTGGCTGCTCTGCCATCAAAAAAATTGTGTAAACTTGAATTGGCTAACCTTCAAATGTTTGTGATTGGGCAATTGCCCATTATAGCCTACCCTTTTTGATATTTTCATGTATATATAATTATTATTAGACTAGACGTGTGTGGATTACTATTTAAAATGAAACAAAATGTACCTTAATGACGTTCATCCAGTAACGATGATTATCTTGTAAATGCTTTGTCTGCAGAGTCAAAAAAGAGTAGAAAAAATCAGAAACATGATTAATATATTGATACATTGTTCCATTTTCATATTGTACTCGTGCATCATTCACCCACATGTAAGCTCATAATTACGTGCACAACTTCTTACCTGAAGACATAGGATTTTCCTTTTACACTTTTTACTCTCACTGTTATCATCAGAGTAGGACGAGTCATTCTCGTTGTCCGTCTCTTGACAACTCGACACCTCATCCGCTGTCTCCTCTTCATCCTCCCAGTAACCTGGAAGGACTCCAGCCTCGGCACAAGCTTTACATAGGGGAGCTACCTATAAATACCCCATCACAAATTGTGTGTAAATTAGAAGAGAGGAAAAAATCTGGAGAAAGTCTACTTTCTCTTGAATGAATAATATTTCTTTGGTAGTAAGGAGGAGATTACCAGGTGATTAATAAAAGATTCTTGCAATTTGGCTAATTGCGGGTGTTTGCGATCCATGTACGGTGATATAGGCAATCCTAACTCTTCCTCCTCATCCCCTATTTTCAATGGAGAAAGTGATGGTCAGAGTAATTGAATCAAAATGTAAAAGTATAAAGATGGGTTTTGAAGAGAAAAACCTTGTTCGTAGAATTCTTCAGCTATTCGATGAGTCCATCGTACATGGATATCATGAAATTTACACGGTCCATTGATATCAGCTAATTTAATGCACATCTCCATGACCAACAAACGATCAGCTTCCAAGTTCCAGTCAATTCCGGGAGAATCTAGAGATTATGTAATAGCCAACGTCATTCAAAAAAGTTTTCACAGAGTAGATTAATCTGTTGAAGAAAGTTGGCTTTCTATTTACCATCTTCGTTCGCTTTTGCATTGAATTCTGCTAAAATTTCGAAATGCCTTTTCAGATCTGTAAAAAAATTAAAAATCGTCAGGTGAATGATTTGTTACATTTTTGTAAAACAAATTATAAATGTAAGTAGTGTCTAACTAACCTGTTGCGAGGATAGCTTCAATAACCAAATAACGAAACCGTTTGAACTCAGCTTTATCCAAATATTTTAGGAAGTTACAGTCATCCCTAAAATCAACAAAAAATGTTCAGAATTTGATACCACGCATTGTAAAGTACTGGTAGAATATCCAGGACAAAATTGAGAACGTACGTTTTTTCGAAGAGCAGTGACCAGGCTGCGGCAGCGTGATGGTTCTCCAAAACGGAACGGTCATTGTATAATATAGCCTAACATAATAAAGCCACACAAGTTAGTACCTTTAAATTGGAAATCCACGCAAATATAAAATGTAGGAAATCAGAATGTTCTTACTTGAGGGGCATGAGTAGTGACTAGGAAGGCATTGGTGCGACCTGGAAATAGTTTAAATTTTGAATTATAAAGTCATTCAATATGTGAGCAAACTGCCAATCAACAAAAATATGGAAACTAACTAACCAGGATGGTCATAATCGTGCATAGCTGCCGCCGTATACCTAGAAAGAAAACGCAAATTTTTTAATTCGATTATAATCCAAACTAAGATTCTACTACACTATTTCTGACTTTTTTCG
Organism: Pygmarrhopalites habei; assembly: GCA_009870185.1. NCBI lineage: Eukaryota > Metazoa > Arthropoda > Collembola > Symphypleona > Arrhopalitidae > Pygmarrhopalites > Pygmarrhopalites habei. Next base: position 47,687 of record WJFB01000684.1, on the reverse strand, counting down.
TCGTGCAAAAAAAATTTTCTCACATTGCCATAAGCTCCAGTGCTGGAAAATTAGCTCCCATGATTCCGTAAGAAGATGACTCTTCCACATTGAACCAGGCACGATGACCCGCGGCATCTAAAGAAATTCATCAATTTCAACATCAATACAAATTCTCCTCCCAACCACAAAAATGCCCTTGGCCGCAACTCTCTCTCCCTCTCCTTTCCCTTGCTTTCTCTGGTTGTGTTCTGTCGTTATTTGACTGGTGAGCCATAAGTATTCACTGTACACAACCCTCCCCATGTAAAATCTGCGTACCTACACAATTCCTATTTTGCACTTCGTTTGATAAACAGCTAGTATCTACAGCACAAAGAGAATGCCACAGCTTCACTCCACACACACAGACACACACATCCCAGGAAGCTTTGTCTTTTGAGTGTGTTTACAAACAGTAGTTAATAATTAAAACGTTTATTGTCCCTCACACTCAAAGTAAAGTCAATTTCCTCAATTTTAATGAACTGAATAAAACAAACGAATTCTCAATATTTCATTGGGCTGCGTGGAAGGTGTGTGTATGTGTGTGTGTAAGCAGGAGAAGACTACGTCGTTACATGAGGAAACGACAATAATTATCAAAATCATCATCTACCCCCTTTAAACTAATGTCCGTGTTCATGTACAAATTATGTTGGTGGTATTTTACACGTGGACACTAAACAACAAGGAAATTACATGATGTTCATTCTTTGACAAAAGAAGGGAGGAGAACAATCTCAAAATTTCCCTTCTTCCTCTTTCGCTCTCTCCAAGACATGTCAATTAATTTTGACCTATAGCGTCATAATGTGGGCGTCCGTCAGTTCAACACATTGTATACGTGTGTGTGTTTTTTACTGTGATCGCCCCTCCTCACGGACACACCATAATGTCGTCAATTTTGATGGCGAGGCACTGTCGTTGTGCAGATCATTGTCAAGTCCAGACTTTCTCTTTATTAATATGGAGTGTTTCATTGGGTACCAAAGTCAACTGACCATGTCATCAGCTTTCTTTCTCTTTCTCCCTCATGTCGTAGATCAATGTTAGTTGTGGGAGTGAAAGTCTCCTTTCCCCAACATACAATTTTCGCTTTTTGATTTCCTTCCTCTCGATTACCAGCTGCGTATTCCCCAAATACACTACTATTTTCTTGTCTTTCTCTCTACACATTCTGAACAGTTTCGAGAGGATGGAATTGAGATGGGAAGAGAGAGGGCTTTGGACATGGAGACAAGATAAACAAGGCAATAATATGTAAGGAGCATCCCATTTTGTGTGTTTGGTCGTCTTTCGTCGTTGTTGTTATAAATTTCCCTTTATTCATTGACACTGCTTGTTTCTGTCAATTTTTGTAGTTGAGAGGAGGAGATAGCGATGAAGTACATAGAGGAAGAGAAAGGGAAGAAAAAAATATCGAAGACTTCTCATCTGTTCCAGACACACTAAGACTGAGAAGACATGTTTCCAGGAGTTTCACAAGTTTTTGTCCATGTACACGACAAAGCTCGACGACAGAGAGGAAGGAGAGGAAGAGAGATAAAAACTCGACACATGTTTTCATACACTAGACCCAACATTACATACATACACACACACTGATTTTCCTCGTCATCCCAAACTTTTTTTTCTTCACAGATACGGTCCTATCTACCCATCATCGAAAGAGAGGAAGAGGGAGGGTAGAGATACACAATGTTTTGCTCCTTTTCCAGCTCAAACTGTCACTTGAGACCTTTGAACAATAGACAAATGGTGAACTTGGTCTGTCCTGACATGTGGACACGGGTAACTGAAAATCTTTCTCATCTCACCAGCCACGTAGAATCGTCTCACAGAGACAAAGAGAGAGAGAGAGTCGAAGGGAGTAGGTAAACGCTTGTAAATTAATATTTTGCTTTATAAATCTGTACGTAAAAATAGAGTAAAAAACTCACCACTGGCACAAGGTGTTTCAGGATCAGACATGAGCATTTCAAATCCAGGAATCGGTTGAGATGTCAAGTAGTAGACGCCATGAAGAACGTCTGCTGCATGCATACGATTATGATCTGAAAATAGACACGCACAAAATAGATACGCATTTTAACGATAATTTGTCCAATTTAAATAAAATTCTGAATTTCCGTTCTATGCGTTGATATCAGTATTTTTTAATGTCATGGCTGGATGCTGTGTGTGCATGAATACAAATCACAAATGGCACTAGAAGTCCTCAACAAATTTATACAGAGAGAGAAAGTATGAGATGAGTACATGTATGAATATAATGGAAAGTTGAGTAGTCTCAAAAAAAGGAACCTACAATTGAACACAAAATGAGTTGCGACAGTTGAGTTGTGAAGTATGTGAAGAAAGAAGATAGAAAAGAAGGATTAGAATTCTTTTCAAAAGACTTTTTTTTCAAAATCACGTGGTCCTCATCACTACAAAGTACAAAGGGAGGAAATCTTGAGTGTAGAGTGACGGTGGTATCCGGCCGAGAATAGAAGTACACACACACAAAAGTAAAAAAGCCGATAAAAGGAGTAGGAAAAAAACGAGAAATCTATGCTCTTCTCATCCTCTGCTTTCCCTCACTTTCACTCGCGCTAGCTTCCTCTCTACATGGGATATAAGGCTTCTTTTCTTTCCCCTGTGGTTGTCTCAGCCTTTGAGTGAAAGCTGGTGTATGAGGAAGTTGAGTCTGACTACAGAGTCATGTCAGGGATACACAGAGGCGGGTAGGCATACACCAGATACGAAAGTGGAGTGTACATAGGTATACAATTACAGTACTATATATACGGAGAGGAAACTTGAACAAGTACAAGCTATCTTTATTTTTTCCACTCTCTCTCTCTTCCTCTCCGATGGATAGAGAGGAAGAGGAAGGGACACGTAGAACCCATACACTAATGCTACTGTGGGACAGGAGTCATGCCATTGGTGGCGATGATGTGGTGGTGGTGTACAAGATATTTGGACCGTCTGGAGAGTGATTCTTAAAAGTTGAGAGACCTCCCCATAGCCTTTCTTCTATAAACCAGTAGACATGAACAAACGATCCTCCATGCTTCTCAATCCACTTTACACAGATGAAATCGTCCCCTCACATCACATTACAATACTCCAGGAACTTTAGGAGAAGAAGGGAAATTTTTTATGTGTGTACAGAGGGAATTTTCTCTCAATTTCCTTTCTATTTCTCCTCAACCCCAAATCCTGTAATTTCTTCCAGTGCAATGAATGTATTAGTTCAGTCACCATGGGTCATTGTACATCCACCCTACGTGCACACCTCACACACACACGCACAGTACAGTACATGAATGTACGTGACCTTATATTTCCCCTACGTCCCCTACACAGTCAAATGCACAATTTAGAACAATTATTGACACTCTTGTCATTCATATTTCAACTTTGCTCCGGCTCAATGTGTACTTAACAAACAAATCACAGAAGAATGTATTCCTCTGAGGTCCTTACTTCCTCCACAGAAAAGGCTAGAATCCAGAAATATTTTGTTGTTCTTTGTGTAGCTCTCGTCCGAATTTTCCTGGTTAATTATTAAAGGTTATTGAAAGATTGCTAGACTGTACAAAATAGTTTTGGAAGGAATTTAAACCAAGACTTTCTGACAATACTCCTCATATTTTTTTTGAAGAAATCATCTTCCTTGATTCCTCCTGAGAATTCAACTAGTAATGGGCTAGTTAACGATTACTCTGACCGCAGGACAACATACTACAGTATAAAGTGTACTAGAGTGTGTGTTAGATTGTTTCCGGATTATTTTGTGAAATTCAAAGAATGTTAGGAGAAGTGGGAATGAAATTAGAATCAAATTATAATATACGTCTCACTCTTTTCCCTCTCCTCTCTCTCTGTTATCCCTGTGTGTCAGGATTAATGTAAATCCAAGTCAGAAAACTTTTCTTTGGGTGGATATACCCATACTATGTACCCTTGGACTGCTATGACTGTTGTGATTATGTATGATCCTTGCTCCACACACACACACTCTCTTCTAGCTCATTTCGTTTTTGTTTTCATGTCATTCATCACTGTCAAAATTTGTGGGTTGGTGTGGCGGTTATAAAGTATGATGTCATCAGGCTCGATATTTCCAATTTGTATGGTGTGTGTGAGTGAGTGAGTGTGTGGTAGATCGTGGAGCCCGCATTTTGCTTATTAGTGCAAGTCACTAGTGAATTTTCCTCAAATTTCCGTTCCATTTCTTTCATTGACATCACACACTCCTTCCATCTATCTCTCTATCTGCGTGTGCCTTCATCTCACTCCCTCCAAGTATTCCTAGTCCATTTTAGTTAATTGAGGGTGAACACACAGGATCCTCTCATCCACCCCCTCTCTTCACAATTGGGGATCAGATTAAGAGTCAATTAAAATTGTGAGGGAATATATTTAAAGAGTGTCATATTTTCTGGTTTAGAGCATTGACCTCTTACTCTACATTTTTTGTTCTTGAATGAAAATACATGCAAGTTGTTGCATAAGTGGTGAGAGAATGGCCACAATTCAATAAAGAATGGGGAAATGTGTGAGAGATGAAGGGAAATTGAATAATTCCTCCTGGGTTTGACAATAAGAAGGGATAGGAAGACACCTCCTCCTGCTTGATAAAACGAATGAAGGACAACCATGAAAAATTATTGGAATCAAATTTTGGGATCTTCCTTCGATCTATGGGACAAACTGAAATGGGAATGCAATAACTTGATCCAAATTACTCCATACAAAACTGAGGAAACACACACCATGGAATTGAGAGCGGTTTGCATGGAATAATGGTCAAAAGGTAGGAGGATGATACATGGCGGTTTACAGGGAATAAATTGAGAGACTCACACGAGAGAAGGTATAAAGGGAGAGGAGAAAAAAAATGAAAAATGGAAACAAATTTATGAGTCTCATGCTGATTTCATGTTACAAAAACATGGGCCATAAACTAAAATGTTTGTACGGTCCCAGCGCACTCTTCATATGCTCAGTTTGTGAAGTCGAGTACACACAATTCATGTAGATTAGATGATGGGGTGGATGGGAAGAGAAAAGGTGGAAAGTGTGTTTGTGTTTTACGTAATAGCACTCTAGTTTTCGAATGTGGAATAAAATTCTTCACGCAATTTGTGAAATGAATCCATGTTTGGCCTATGCCAAAGTTTATAATGCTGTTTATGTGTGACAGATACTAACAGACGGGGATGTACATTTCTCGAGTAAAAATTCATTCACTAAAAAAGAGCTATTGCGATGATTGGGTCGATTCTAATAAATACTTTCAACTACAGGCATACAAAAGTATCATCTTTTTAACCATTATTCTCTCTTCTGGTCACTTGTGATGTCTTGTTGACAAGTGGAAGCAAAAAGTGACGCACAAATTCATGACGTCAAGCTTTAAAGGACATGTTATGAAAAATTGATTGATCCTTGTCACTCATGAGACAGTTTATGAAATTTGCAAAGTATACTACATCTCATGGACTTGGATGTACTGTATATATGTACATAGGATGTGTGCATGAGCATTAGTTAAATAAATATACAAATGGTGATTAAAACTTACATGGTTTGTCTCGATAACCCATTTCCAGGGCATGAAAATAGTTGATGAACTCTCTAATTGGGATCTTGAATGTCTCGAAAAGTCCGACTGCAAGGATTTGACGGTGAATTTTTAGAAACGTAAAATTATACATTTACACAATCAACGACTAATAATAATAAGCTTTTGTTTGTTTTGAAATCTTTGTCCAAATTCTTAAAAAAGTCAAAATAAAATACAAACTCACCTTCAAGGAACACTTTATAGCACATCTGAAAATACACATGTAGAACACACGTAACATTTTACTCACAAAAAGGCTTCATCTTCATTCACTTTTTCCTCTTCTTCTTTTCTCTCCCTCTCTCTCTCTCTCTCCAAACTCATTCATTGCTTCGTCTTCATAAATCATGAAGTCCTGGCTCTCAAACAAGAATAACATTGAACATATTGTGCAAAGAGAGAGAGAGAGTATACATGTCTGCAGAGTCAGAGAGAGAGAGAAGAACCTCCGTTCCAACATACAATCATAAATCACAGGGAATAGCTTACTGTCAAATTCAATCATGACGGCTGGAACAAGTGCCTCTTTTTCTCTCTCTCTTTCTCTCTGTGTGCACACACGAAAAAGTTGTAAGAGAGAAAGAAAGATATTCTTCTTCTTCTCCAACAATTTCCTTTTATTATTATTAAGGCTTTTCCCTCTGGATATACAATGCCAGCACACACTCCTCTCTCTCTCTCTCTCTCTCTCTTTCCGTCTGATCAATGCTGAAGTCTAGCTACTGTTCATAACTTTCACGTCCCATTGTATACGCACCTGTCAATCACTCCACACCCTAATGTAATGTTACCACGACTGGACTCTCTCCTCCTCCTTTTCTGAGGAAGGCATAACTCGGAGCCAAGAGAAAAAAAGCTTATTGTTTTACCAGACTTTTATTAAGTGACTAGCGAGTCTTTATTATTTTCTCTTTGACTCAATTTATTTTGAGAGAGAGAGAGAGAGAGAGTGAATCCCACAAGTCAATTGGAACATCATCTTCCCTAATGGCCTAATACTACTTTAGCCATACGTCGTGTGAGGCTAATATGAAGGTAAAAGTGCCAAAAGTACGACGATTCCCTCAGATAAAAATAATCATCAATTTTGATTGTAATTGCACTAAGATGATGAGCGCATACTTCTTATCCACTGCAGACTGGACACACACACACTCACAGAGAGAGAGGACAATTATTATTATGATGGACGCAGTAACGGAGGAAGAAGAGGAGAAATGACAGACGCATTGAGTGAGATGAGGATGAATGTAGTAAAAATTATATGAGAGTAATAAAGAGAAACTTACATGGCTGAGTATTTGTGTACCTGTAATTATTAGGTTAGGTCTTAAGGAACATGACTGAGGTTAAAATATTTGAGATAACGGAAACAAGCTTAGAAAACCTAATAAATACTCTGTCCTAAATAATATAAAGAAACAAGAGAGGTACTTGAAATGTTTATGATTTACATGTAATTTATTTATCCATACAAAATACATCAAAATATTAAATGCATAACAATTTTTGGATTTCAAAAATCAACTGCATAACTCTGTGGGAACTAGAAATACTATAATCTAGCGGAGAGGAATTCCAGTCGCAGACAGACGATCGATGGTTTCTTGTTGAGCCTGTCCTTGCCAAAATTTAATATCTGTAAATATAATGAGTAGAGAAACTATTTAGAAACATGAAAAATGATAATGTATAAAAAGTATTTATCATGTAAATCACTTTGTGAGCCAGTAATTACCATATTTGCCAGCAGTGGTCCCATGTAAATTTGACACTTTTGAACAAGTATTTGCAAAATACTTTATATTGAGCATCAATGTTTGGCCTACACCCGACACCACTAGACGTACCGATGACCAATCGGTCTTTTGACCCTAAAAATAAATGAACACATTAAAGAATGTCATGATATTATGATGAACAAGATAAAACGGTATACATACTATATATTATCTTATCTGTAAAGTGGCTTTTATTGTGTGCTCACAATGAGGTTTCTTCTTCTTTTTCTTCTTCGTGTCTACTTCGTCTGGCTCTTCTGGGTCAGAATCTGGATCAGGATCTCTTTCATCCCGTGATCTCTCTAACTGCTTGCAGTACCATTCATAAGGTGACAGATTAACTGTAACAATGAAGTGACCTTGTGAGTCTTCAGCCATGGTCTCTCTTTTGTGTATGACGCGAAAAAGAGATGATACAAATCTGAAAAAATAAAATAAATGTAGTCTGTGTAGGAGAGTAATTACTAATAAAAGTAATAATAATAATACACAAAAAAACAAAAAAGTACCATCATCATCTTCTGGAGGCCTATATCCGACTGAACCCTCCCAATTAGTATACAACACCATATCGGGTTGATACCCTTCAAACTTTGAGTTTAGCTGTACATTTATAAAATTAAGATTAACATTTTTTAACCTCATAGTAATATATGTATGTAGTGAAAACTTTTTACTAAAAAATACAATAATAATCATTACCAAAGCCTTGTTTGTAACTAACGCTTCAATTTCCGCATTGAACAATTTTTTCTCATCATCCTGTAGAAAAGTCACATTACATAAATACATAAGTATGCATGTGTATTACTTAATACATATTTGATCTTGTTTGACAAAATTTACAGACTTGTACTTACATTGAATGGAACTTTCTTCGTTCTTTTCATAGCAGAGTGAGTAAGAACGTGTCTGTCGTACATTTCTAGGGTAAATAAAAAAATTTTATTTTAAAAAGTTGAACAACTTTTAGAAACAAACTAATTGGTCTACAAATTTAATCTTTATCTCACTTGCTGAAAAGAATTTTTGACAAGTTTCACATTGTATCAGCGTTTCTTTTCCGTGCACTCGACGCGTATGATGATGCAGTAAGCCTATAGAAATTGAGTCATATTAACAGTTATCTATTTTCATTCACATATGTATGCATATTAAATATATTAATCAAGATCGTACTCTTATTTTCAAATGTAATACTGCAGACATTACAACAAGCGACTCCAGAATGCATAAAGCACTTGTGAACCTGAAGAGATTTCGCAGAACTAAATGCCTTAATGCAACTATGGCAGGGATAAACCTCTGGGCACTCTGGCAAGTTGATATGTGCAAAATATTTAGCTGCAGAAAAAATAAATATCATGTGTATTGATTTATATTACTAAACTAGAACATAATTAAATGTAAAAAATTGTACCACGTGTTGCAAGGCAAACATGACACTTTGCACAAGTAGTGTTGGATTGATTCATTTTGACCCGTTTACGTCCTATAACTGCAGAACTGTAACAAGAAAACAAACAAATTAGGTGCCATATATATATATATACTACAATTATAATAGACAATGACATTTTGTAACAATTTCATTACCTGGTCGATTTGTCTACTGTGGTAACACTCTCCACCTCATCTATTTTTCGTTTAAATTTTTTGCTACTGGAATTTTCCTGTTCTTTCACATCACGCTGTGATTGTTTTTTCAAACTAACGACCTGTACTACCAGTTGTTGAATAATAAATTCAGATTCCTTCAACTTCTTGTTCAACGATTTGACAGACTCTTCAAGTTCATAATTCTCTTCACCCAACTTTACCACAAGATCTAAGAGCTGGACTCTAGCGTCTTCTACATTACTATTATTCACTAGTAGTTGCTTATATTTTTTCATCAATTTGTTAATTGGATCACTGTCACTATTGTCTTGTGTCATTGTCACTTAGTATGAAAAAAGTACAGCCACAATTTTAATTTGAAGTTATAGAAAAATTTCGGCACAACGTATTTTTAAAGCAAAAACACTTCGTCCGGTCTACCAAGGATAACCGCGCGCTTTTCCAAATACGTGTTGAGACAGTATTTAATTACTTAGATTGCACATTCATACAAACACTCAACGATTTGAAGCCTATGAGTACACTCTGGATATTAATTATAATAAATAAATGCAAATATTCTCACTTTATAGGGAAAGAGGAATATGTTTAATTGGTAACTCTTGAGAAAATTATTGTTCAAAATAAAGAAGAAGAACAGCAATCATTTCTTCTTACTTGAGGTTTGCTCTAAGTCGAAAATTGGATAGTCCCACTCATTGAGTCGACACAGGAGAGGGTCTGAAGCCATGGACAAAAGGTCAAATCGACAGCCATCCGGTGACATAATGATTTCTCCGCTCTGTTTTTTTAATCATCATCAAAAAAATTCTTGTGCTATCATGCCTTAATTATTTGTGGCAAACATTTGCAAATATGTTCATTAAGAATGTGTGTGTCATAATTAAATTAAATTATTGTGTAATTATTAAATAATGGTTTTTGTTACGGGCTACTGTCCGCATCCATTTTGGCTACAAGGGAATCTTAGACGGAGGATCATTTTCATTGAGCGCGGAATATTTTTTTTTATAAAAAGAAAATTTGTCACGAGCCATGGCCAAGGTCATGGGTCAATTAGACAGAGTCCATCGGGATGGAAGAAGACTCTATTTTATTGGTATATGAGTACTGAGAAAAGTGTGTGCGTGGAAGGGAGGAGGATGGTAAAAACGGATTTTGAAGGATTTATTGCGCCTTGGAGGAATAGATACAGTGTAGAGGAGCACGGGACTGTCTCTCATATTTCTAGCCATTGGATATGTCTCCTCTTCTTCCCTCCATACAAAATAGCTGAGATATGGTACAATAATAGCCAGATTAGTAAAATAATCGAAGAGGGAACAGGAGACTTGGAGAATGATTTTTTTCCCTCGACCTTATTTCTTCTCATCCCTTCGCTTTCTCCTGTGTTTGTAGTGAGGCCTGCCTTTGGTCCACTATGGCGTATCCGCACACACTCACACAAAAGGCATTGGTATTCCCAATGTGAGCACTCTGTATGTGAGGAAGGAAGAGATATAGATGGAATGAAAGGAGCCAGAATATGAGAAGGATTGGGAGGATGGGAGGAGTAGAAAAAATTCGAATGTGTTGAAAGTTTTCTATTTTTTTGTTCTTAGAAGAAAATGGGAGGAAGAGAAGAAGAAAAGACATGGGAACTAAATAGAATTTAGAATGATATTACATTTTCTTGTCTCGTTGACACCCTCTCTTCCATGAAAACATCATTTTCATCAAGGATTTCGACGAAACACTCTGAGCTGTTGATCAGTCCAGGTCAAGTTATACATAAACACACACACACACAATACATTGCAACCTTGCTCTTTTCCCAAACACTCAACCTCCCCTGACTCTCCCAACATAAAATAGAGAGATGAAGGAGAGATGCGGAGGAATTTAATCAAAAATAACAAGTCCTCTGTAACAATCCGTTTCCAATGAATTTTTTCTCTCTTGTTTTTCCCAGTTGAAAAAAGTCATCTTATTTCCAAATAAAACTCGAAGAAAGTAGAAGAAGGTGTGTGTGTACAGTGAAACACGATGTTTCAATCAAAGTGTATCTATGTTAATTATATTTGGATCATTAGTACAAGAAAAACAATTTAGTCCTTAACTCATCAGCAGACTTTTTTGAGAGTTTTTCCCTCTTGACCGAAAATGAGACAGGGAGGTTGAAGGGATGTGAGATGATGAGGAGAAAGTAAAATTACAATATGAAGGAGAAAAATGAAGGAGGGAGAGAAAAAAGCTGATAAAATGGATTCAATGGCTTTCCCATCCTCACCCTCCACACACACACACACAGACTACAGACATACTTGAAATTGTCAGGGGATTTCGGAGGAAAAAAAGAACTTTGATGATTCTCCAAAGTACAAGAGAGAAAGCGAGAGAGAGAGAGAGAGAGAGAGAAACTTTTCATACCATTCAAGGATGAAGAATGTACATCGAGAACACACTTTCCCTCACTTTATCCCTTCCCTCACGCACTCAATACTCAAACTCTCTCTGGAAGTCAGTCTACCAAAAAAGGCTATGAAGGATCAGAGGAAAGTACTCATATTAAAAAAATCCCATATCCTATACTTGTATCTTCTGCAATCGTTGAATCGAATTTTCCCTGCTAATGATATACTCTCCGGATTGAGAGAGAGAGAGAGAGAGAGGACAAGTAGGGAAAAATCAAGAGTGCATCTCCATGGTGGGCCATGGAATAGAGATTGAACAATGTAATCAAAGAGTCGCTTTAAAGCGAGAGTAAACGGATTGTAAACTGAAGGAATAGAGAAGGCTCAAACTCTTTGGCTCACTACATTCACATTAAATGTGTGTGTACAATTGAGTATTTTTTGGAATCGGCAGAGTGAAAACAGATGTGTGTGTGTGTGTACGTGAAAGTGTACTATAATCTGTGATTTCCCTTCTCTCTCTCTCTCCATTTCCAAGAAGGGATAGAACCAAACGTTTCAGATTTTAATTGAGATTTCCAACTGAAATGTAACAATCAGATTCATTTGACTTTCTCCTTTCACTTTCTAGGTGGATGTGCCCGTGTTTGTGTAGACTGTGTAAAGGTATCGGAGGACGATTCCCTTGTAATTAAATCCGACTCTTTTCCCATCCTATTTTATTAAACATCAATTTATCAAAACTATCAACATCAACCCACCCACCCATCCACACACACACAAGTACACACCCTTGTATTTGTGTGTGGAATGAGGACGGCATTTTCCCTCCTCCTCCCCCGCCCGTAATTAAATATGAGATAAAGGGAGGAACTTAGGGAAATTTGTAATTTTCCAAAATCAACAGAGGATGAAGAGAGCGGGAGGAGGAGGAGGACTCATTCATTCAGAAAATTTAACTATTATAGTCACTTTTTATGTCATTTAATATAATAATTGAAGGGAATTTGGAGACTCCCAAGTTCCTTTATAACTTTAGTAAGCTCCCTTTCCCTCCTCTTTCGAAACTCCAGAGTTGAGTCGCAATGCAATGTTCAGAGGGGAAAGAGGAAAAGTGTGAGAAGAGTGTAAGGGGAGTCAGATAAGCTCTTTTCTGGAACAAAAAGGGCGTGAAAATGGAGAAAGAAGAAGAAGTGAGAAGATTTCGAGGGACAGAGAAAAGAGAGGGAGAAAAGAAAGGAAGTCTCAGAGAGAGAGAAAGAGAAGGGAGTTCGGAGGAGAAGGAGGTATATACATAGAATTAATTGAAAAGTCTGTAATATATCTCTAAAAATATATACTGAGCTATATAATATGTACATCTAGGAGCTGTGGAGCTACTGAGGAGACGGGGATTTATATGGATGTAGTCAATCCATTGACTTTCTCCGAGAGATAGAGAAAGAGAGAGAGAGGGAGAGGGAGAGAAAGTCAAGGAAGTTGAACAAGGATAAAACGGAGGAATGTCCACATTCTACAGCCACAAAAATCAATTATAAGGATATTCAGGGGCTGTCAACCATCTATTAGCCAGTGTGAATTGTGAGGAATCTCATTCTTTCTTCTATCCATCCTCCTCTCTTCCTCGTCAATATCACCCTCGCCATCTTTCCCTCCAAGTCACCCGACTTTACTTGGTATGACTTACAAATATCCTTCACTACCAAACCTAGCTCACCATCCATTTCCCTTTCTCCTCCTCCTTACCTCACTCATTTTCCCTATAATTTATTCGGGGACACTGTGTGTGTGTAAAACTCTCCACCAAACACCCTTATTCCTACTTTATGACCCTCATATTCCCAGTTACGGGGAAGTCCTTCTCTTTGAAAAGATAAAATTTTCCCGAAAAGTCCTCAACGACAATTCCCTCTTCCCACTGCACATACCCTGTGTGTTTTCGTACATAGCGCTCGAGAGTGAAGGAGAGAGTGAAAGAGAGAGCGAAAGTCTTCCGACTGGTAGTCAATACATATTTTTATGAGAGAGAGAGAAAGTGTCTGTGTACAATAGAACGTGGAGCCTCTAATAGGAATGACAGAATGACAACTCCAACACACACATCCTTGTTTCATGTGTGTGCGTGTACATTTGAGTCTTTGTGAAAGTTGGAGAGAAAGTGGGGTGGGGGACAAAGACAACCACTTTCTCTCTCTTCCTTTACAACACGTTCTGTGACGGTGAGTCAGATCCGACCACTCTAACGCGAGTAAATTGATAGCTAGCTAGAAGAAGAAAGAAGCAAATGGAAAATACGAACCGAGGTCAGTATTTCCCTACTGGCCTTCCCTACTCTCATCAAATCCTTCGCCTTCGCCATGTGAAGTACTGTATGTAGTGAGAGTGGGAGGAGGAGGCTTTTAAACCATTTTAAGCTTTTTTTGTCAGCTCCATATGTTTTTTTGTAGTCCACTGATGCTGTCCACAAAGTGAGCGGGGCATTCCCAACCTTTTACCCTTACCCGTTTTTCCATTGTACCGAAAGACAAGGCGAGACAGAGAGAAGGAGAAAGTTGTAGGATAATACTTTTGGACTTTGGTGGGCGGGAGTTTAAATCTTTTTTTAGTTTTAATCTTAAATTGTAAATGAAGGGCAGGCTATTCTTTTTTTTGTGGAGGTCGAGTGAGAGCTTAACTATGATTTTCTTCAAATCCAATTCTAAATCCCTCCGTCCTTCCGAGATGTGTGTGAGGGTTGAAAAAAAGTCTATTTTCTTAGTGTCGAGCTAAAAATTTCAAAAGTTTTTCTTTTCTTTCGAGAAAATCTTTTTTCTCTTGCTCTAAGGGAAATTAATAAAATGTGAATAATAATAACTTTTCCATTGTACACATTTCTCAGAATTTTATTTAGAAAACTCTCAAAAAAAATCTGCCCTTAGACGGAGGCTAACAAAAACTAAGATGAGACAAAGATGAAGATAAAAATATTTCTATATTGTAATGAGGGGAAAAGAAATGCAAATGTAAAAATGACTCTCCAGTTTTAGAGAATTATTTACTACGTCTAAAATACACCGCTAATGGTGTACATTATAAACTACACAAGTTCACACTACGTACAAATTGTCTATTAGTTTTCTAATGAAAAATGTGTGTGGTGTGTGTTCAAGGAAATTGGAGCTGATTTGAGAGCCTCGTCTCTTTCGTTGATTGTGTGTTTGTGTTTGTGTGGTACAAGTTGTGGTTTTGTGGTTTGTAGAAACGGAAGTTTTCTTCTTTGGTTCTCCTCCCTCTTTCACAAAATTTAAGTTTACAAAGTCATTGGAACCATCTTGCTTCCCTTTCTCTCTCTCGATCGAAGGAAATTTGAAGGAGGGTAATATCCTCCACCTTCCCAGATCCTATCGTTTATGTACAAAGGTTACATGGTGCAATGCATTGTCTCCTCCATTTAGAAGATAACCATGATGGATGTAGGTTCTCTTCTGTGGGGAAGGAAGGTCTAATCTGTTTCATACTCAATTTTATATGGAAATATTTTGAATATTTGTGCAATATATATTTTGAAGAGGGAGGATGAAATTGTTTTTGGAAAAGAGAGAGAGATCGAAAAATGGACAGAGACTACCAACAGTAGCAGCAATAGGCAGTAGCAGTTTACTAAATAGTTTTTGAGAACTTTGATCTTTTGTACTGGAAGGAAAATGAAGGTAAGGACAAGGAGAAAGTGAGGGAGAGAGAATGAAAATGTTCTTTCTTATATTCTCTAAAAGCTTTTGGAGAGAAAGAGTTGATAGTAAAATTTTGGATTAGATAATATCTTTATGAGTCTTGTTCCACTTGGCATTCTTCTTCTACTCCTCCTCCCCCACACACCTCACCCTCCCTTCTTTAGAAATTAAAATTATTTAGCACTCGTTTGGAAGAACTGGAATTACTTTTCTCTCTCTCGCCCTCCTTTTCATTTGGTCTTGATTAAAGTTTTTACTAGCACCTCCACCCTCCTTCACGGTGTGTGTGTGTGTCTTCCAAGTGGTCCAAAACCAGGATCACATTAATGATGGTTGATGCCATCAAATTAAATTGCATCCGGATAGGATGTCCGTATGGTGAGGGTATTAGTGTAGCCCTGGACATAGGTATTTATATGAGGAGGGGAGGACTGGAGGGACTCACATAGGAAGGAAAACTATTTAAAAAGAAACTATGTGTGTGTAGTTGACTGGTTGAGTGGATCATGATCATGAGAAGAATGCCGAGTGATAGAGATAGACAAGTTTCAAAGAGTGAAGAAGAAAACTTGTGGAATGCAGTAGCCCGTATACATTTCTTCTTGTTGAAAAAGGGGAATAGCCAAGGACATTTTCGGGGAGGAGGTACTTTCTCCGAAATCCTTGTATACATTTGTGTGTAACATGGAATGGAATCTACAGACAGAGAGTGAGTGTGTGTGTGTGTGTGTGTGTGTGTGTTTGGAGTGTGGTTAGTGGAGTGAAAGTAGAGAAAAAAAAGAGAAAATGGACATACGTCATCGTCGTTGGAAGAGGACAATGGTTGGTCATCAATTGGTTCTTGGAGCGTGAAAGTGACGGGAGAGAGACGATGGGAGGAGGAGGTGGAGCCCGAGTTGTCGGGACCGGAGAAGTTGTAGATGGTGGATGGAGGGCCAGGACCATCACCCAGTCCGAGAGTACTGGCTGTACTACAGTTGTCATCATCCGGATTCTCCAGATAACCTGTTCTCCCTGGAGTCCCGTCCTCCGCACCAGCCACTGTAAAGGAGGATGATCTTGGATGAAACAGAAGTTTAGGGGGGGAGGAGAGACGCCGGTAAAATGAGTCTAGATTGGAAGGAAGATTAGAAGGACTCGGGTCCCTCGACCCGAATAGAGGAGAATGAAGGGGGGACGGAATCGGCGTGCCCGCCGGACTACTCAGCACTGAAGATGATGAGGCAGCTGTGACTGATGACATGCTGTTGACCGCATTCGCTGCGGCCAGGGCACTCAGGTGGGTCAAGTCAGACGGGGACAACGGATGTAGACTACATAGGGTCTTCCGCTGACTCGTCGACAACTCTTGCTGACTGTACCGCCTGCTCCTGTCTTTTCTTCCACAAGTACGGTACACGTCAACATTCCAAAATGACCCGGGTTTTTCAGTGTTGTAAGTGTCGTTGGTTATAGAGGGAAATTAATTTGTCGTAGGTCACACACACACGTAGTAGTTGAGTTGGTAGTAGGTGGGTTATAGTGAGTAGTTGTGGATTCAGCAACAGCAGCAGTTAGAATTAAAATGCGGGGCGGCGGCGGCGGCGGCGGCGAACAACAGCGAAGGGCCATTAGTTTTTAGAAAGGTGCGAATATTTGTGCGAAATGAGTTGTTGTCCAAAAAAATATTTTCCATCATCCATCAGTCGATGTCATTCGGTTTTGATTGATTAGACAAATTTGTTGTGCAGGGTTTTGTACATGTTTTTTGTCAAAAAATTATAGCGAGCGATAGAGAGATAGAGAGAGAGAGCAGCGATTTAAATGTCAAGCAGCCGATCATTGAGTGGACAACATGCGAGCGAGTGTGTCAGTTCCAGCATCATCATCATTCCAACAGGAAAATCATACAAAAAAACCAAAAAAAAACAATCATTGTAATAAAATTTCATCAGACTTCACCTGTTTCGAATGTTCAGTTGACTGAGGCGGTGGTGTGTCAATTTGTGCGTGATCAAATTTATTTTTGTGAGAGTAAAAAACATGCAAATTGTAATTTTGTAGGTTTGCAGTGTTTGATATTGCTAATTTTTTTTTAAAAAACATTGATTATTGGTTATTCAAATAAATTATTCTGTGCCATGTGAGATAAGTAATTGTGACTTAAAATGTACTTTAAATGTAAGAATACTTTAGCCTAATAAAATTATGATACTTTCCTACAAAATTTAAAATTGTTTCCAAAAAATACTCTCTCTTTCCGCAAGGTCAAGTAGGAAAGACGGAATTAGTGTGTGTCACGATATAATAAATACCCAATGGTGTCATTTTCCTCTGATTTTTTTCGGCACTGATTTCGTGGTGAAGGGTACACGAGCGAACAATTTCCTGGCATTAATTTGTATTTTGGTGAGAAATTGTTGTTGTTCGTTAAATTTTAAAAGCTATCTCATATATAATTATAGAAAAGTTCTATAGACACACATCCACACAACATCGCACTAGATACAGTGTAATTATGACTCGACGTGTGTGTAGACATGTATGTGTATGGTTTACTGTGTTTTCGAGGAAAGACAAGTACGTCAATAACAATTGAAGCTCCTTTGCTGTGCTTTGACTGGAGTCCCACGTACACATGTTGGCAATTACTATGTATGACCGAGGACAAGTTTTGGGTTAAGGTTTAATCCAAATGGGATTGGAACATCTGTGAGGCAGTCTTAAAATATAAATCCAAACTCCGTGTGCCGTTCCATCCACACATAACCATCCACATACATCATTATTATGACGTTGACATTGACTAACTTGAGATAAGGGGAGGAAAATGTCTTTGAGACACATTCCCTATGTACTCCAATGGTTTAATACTGTACTGTACGTGCTGTAGAGACATTCCTTCATCTCCCATCCTCTCTCTCTTATGGAGAGGGAATCCATAAGAGAGAGAGAGAGAGAAAGATGGTGAAATAGTAAAATCTGAATGACTGTGCATTATGGCCACGATTAATATTTTTTACTACTTCCAACTTCTTTACTCTTTTATGCCCACTAGTCTGTGTACGGAGTCATCTCATAACCACAACCAAGAGGATAATAATATTGTGAAGATGGAGAGAAAGTGTGTCCCACTCCACACCACACTCCAATTCTCATAATAAAGTTATACATGGTTCAACTGGCAGGTTGGAATTTTAAAACATTTCCCCACTCTGTACATGTACCGCAAATATGTATGTGGAGTAGAGCACATGGGACACACATTCAAAATGTCCTTAACCTTTATGTTCAGGGAAAAACTCCTCCCTCGCCGCGTACTATTATACCCACCACCACCACCACCATTAACGTTAAGTATTGGGGTGGAAAGCAGAAGCAAGAGACACTTGAACGAAACCAACCAACCAACAATCCTTGTATCACCATTTCAAATTTTCTTGATGACATTCCAGAAAAAAAACAACAAAATAAACTTTTATACTCAGATTATGAAGAGTTGGGAAAGGTGAAGGGCGTGCACAGCCCATCATCAACTCCCCTCATCTTCTTTTTATACACAATTTTCACACACCCAGAAACACAGCCCCTTTTTGACAAACATTAAATTGTTCACACACCGAATTCTCTACAGTCAAAATTTAAACGTGTGCTACAAAATCTGGATCAAATTTTTGTTAAAATGGCTACGTGTAAAATTTACCTTCACAAAAATTTCCACTCCAATTCATTACTCTTTTACAAAATACCAGCAACTGGCAAAGACTGGATTCTCTTTTAGCTGTAAAATCCACCCACTTGTGTCTATGACATTTCAAACATTGTAAGACTGAATTTATAATAATGTGCATTAACTTTGGACACAACACAAGGGATTTACAAAATGAATTCTATGTTTTGTCACAACCCACCAACTACAAAAATTTCTGCAAATACCCACAATTTTTTCTGGGTTGAGTATTACCTAAATCCACCATCATGAAGATTCCTCCTGGGTGGAATGGCTTCTTTTCTTTTTTCCTATTACAAAATTCTTATGCGTGGGCTGATGGATTTTGTGTGGATCTTGGAAACGCACAAAAACTCTGTCTCCATTCATACACATACTAGAGTATACTTTGTGCATCGGCACAGTTTCGGCTACACACAGAGTTTCCTCAAAGCTCCAAATAAGACGGAGAGAAAGAGAAAAAAAACGAAATGAGTTTTGATAAGGAAGACTGTGAATACGGAGAAATGTGCACATCTCCTGATGACGACGACGACGACGAGGATGATGTTGATGGTGATACAAAGACGGAAGGAAGTATATGAGGATGGGAAGAGTTTCTTTCTTAAAGGTAATCCTCCTGACATCTCCTCTCCTCCTCCTCCTCATCCAACTTCACTCCCGCCGCAGTAACCCTTTCTCCAACTGACAGTTGATTAAATTTCCACAACCGGAAATGATTTCCTTGAGTCGTGGGGCATCATCATGTGTGTGCCTATGTGTGTATCAAGGACTGTCCATGACCGTTCTTACACAGTACACATACACAGTCATTGAGGAGGAAGCAGAGAGAGAAAAAAACAGAACTCTAGCCATACTTTGTGTCTTTTTGATAAGTCTTGAAGAGGGAGCGTGGGGAGGAGGGGGGCACTGGATGTCTCTCCCATTGGTAGAGAGAAAGAAAGAGAAAGCTAAGCTAAGCTCTCCCACACTCATTTGTCTGTCAGACTGAAAGACTCCAACTACCTTAACTTGGTTCGTTAAGTCGGTGAATAGAATGGGAATAAAAATCCAAAGCTGATTCCAGCTTCGTCATCTAGCTTCAGCAGCTTTCATTTGATTACATATTACATATAAATAAGTTTCTCTCCTTTCTAATATATGAGTGTGTGTGTGTACTGGTGTCCCTTATTCCACATGTGGTAAAGTCAGATAAGCTCTCTTTTTCCAAAAAAATACATATCTCGTTACTAGGGAAAGTGGCTGTGGAGAAGAAGAGGCAGAAAAAGAGACAGGAGTCTTTCTCCTCCAGGTATCTCATTTACCTTAGTTAGCTCTAATTAAGTTAGCCCGAGAGAAAGTGAGATGAGAGCGTAACCTTGAACTGCGTACTACACACCACACTGACACACGCAATATACAATGATATAATCTCTCATTTTCCATAGGAAATCTCTTTCCTTCCTCAATAATGCAAAAAAAAGTTCAATTTTTTCTACCCCTATCCATGTAAGTGGAGCTTAGAAGGATTTTGACTTGAGAATGTCAACGGGAAATGAATTGAAAAAGATCGTTCTGTGAAATAAAAAGTTTGAGAAAAAACAGGACATAAATATGTCGCAAACTAATTAGATTTCAGGGACATTTTTTTGAATGAACATTTTTTTTTGCTGTTACATCTGACAAGTTGACAAGTACAAGGACCGACACACACGTACACACACTGTGTACGTGTGTGTGGGGATTGTACATGTGCAACGTAAATTATTCAGTGCATTAGCTCCAGCTGTGGATTGGCTATGAGAGCATTTATGTGCATCCAATTTGTCAAATGGAATTAAAAAAAGGTGGCTGGTTGTGACAAGGAAAGTGTGAAATTAAAGAGGCGGGAGGGAAGGAGGGGAAGAAGATGAGGAGGTTTGCCCTCTTTGGTTGGAAAGAGCGTCAAGACGACGTAAATTTGGCACTACATATATACCTACCTAAGTATATGGTATGGGAGGCTCTTAAAAGGCCACAGAGAGAGAAAAAGGAAAAGTATTTTTGGGTTTGTGTTGCGTGTGTTTAGCCCGTAGTTTTGGAGGATGGAGGCTCTGGTGGGTGAGTGAGAGAGAGGGAGAAAATAAGTTAATATTAGAGTTAAACTACCCGTTGGGGTCTCTCGTGCGTTCTAATATCTCCGCTCCTTGATATCACAAGGGCCATGAATTTCATCGAGTTGAAGCCAAAAAAAGAACGTCTGACAATGATCTCCACTACCACAAGGATAATGGAAGGGAGGATCATCAAGAGAATGCACTTACACCTTTTTCGCCTCCTCATTCCTCCGTATATCCCGATATACATAATAATAAATTTATATGTGTCCATGTATCTCCTTCTCATAGTCATTCAACACACACAAACACACAACTCCCGGGGTTTTTTTGTGTGAAGGTACTAAGGACACACGGAGAAAGAGGGAGGAAATAATGCCCACTTTTAATTTGAGTAGGTTACATCTTGACTCTCTGTCTGGGTACCTCTGCCTCTGTTTGTGTGTGTGTGTGTGTGTTTGCCGGCTGTGTACTATTTTGTGGGATTGGATGTGGATCGATGTGAGACTGAGAGTAAAATTCACAGCTCTCTGGCCATTCGAGAGCCCAACACACACACAAAAAAATCTTCCTTCCTTCCTTTCGTTTTTACTTCCACTCAGTCTTTTTTTCTCTTCCTTTCTCTTCCTCCTCTTTTCCTACGCTAGACATGGACAGGGTAGGGTGTGTGTGTATGTGTGGTGTGGGGTGTGTATCCTGGAGTCGGAAGAAGCGAAGGAATTGATCGTTTCTTTTTGTCTTTATCTCAGCATCTAGCTTTCCATTTCCATTTTCATCCATCCATTCATCCATTAATTCACCGATCGATTTTTACTTCCGCAAACGAAACGACAATAAAAGGATTTCTTAGACACGAAAGAAACCAGAGAAAGGGAAAGAGGAGGAGAAGGAAGAAAAGAGAGAGATAGGAAGAGAGAGAGAGTGGACGGTCATCTTCCAGTCTATTCCATTCTATGGCAATTTCTATATCTATAATAGTAAGTACTTTTGCTGTTGTCTCCCGTCACGCAAACATTACTCCCTTCCATGAAACTCTAGAGAGAGAAAGAGTTTCTGCACTTTTTTGGCCTTTCTCTCCTTCTCCCTGATCCCCTCCCTCCCCACGTGTGTGTGTTTGTGTGTAGTCGGACACACGTGGGAATTTTGGAACCTGAACCTTGTTATTACTTCTTAATTGCCAAACTAAATAACAATGCTCATAATAAGAATTTCTATAACTTTCTCCTCCCTTCGCTGGACTGGACAGAGAGTGAAAAATTCTCGGGGAAGGAAGGACGGAGCACAAGCTGCGTCTCCCAAACAGCGGAAGAAATGGGTTAAACCATACACACACTACACACAGCTAGAAAGACATGAAATATTTTCTATGGGGACATAGGCTAAGCCCTCATAAATTCCAAATTACAATTTTTATCACATTACTTTCCACAAGGAAGGATCCAAAATATCACCATTACATAATAGTAATTACCTCTTCCCTCCTCCACCTCCCTCCATTAATTGATCAAAGTATTAATTTCTGGATTTTGTATCAAGTCATCAACTGTGCATGTATGTACTACGTACTAGTACGTGTGTGTGCCTGTGGGTTGTTGGCTTTTTGAACGCCACTCCCTATCTCTCATTTACAGTGAGTGTACACTGAACACACGCACACAGGACGTAC
Source organism: Pygmarrhopalites habei (assembly GCA_009870185.1). NCBI lineage: Eukaryota > Metazoa > Arthropoda > Collembola > Symphypleona > Arrhopalitidae > Pygmarrhopalites > Pygmarrhopalites habei. Next base: position 25,092 of record WJFB01000684.1, on the reverse strand, counting down.
AGTAATTACGGGAGGGGAACGGTAGTTGACTAAAGTCTGACACTCTGTAGGTCAAACAAATGTGTCAAAATTTAATTCCTTGAATTTTGAGAGTTGGTGCGATACCACGATATACATACATGTAGTTTGTGTATACGTGTGTGTGAGTGGAAACAACAAATAATGGTTTCTGTCTTCACCAACCGAGTTTTCAGGGATCTATTTGTGTACCCAGTATATCACGACAGTGCAGAGAGAGGAGGGAGGAGGAGATTGTACAGGTTGACATTTTAGTTGAAAATCCTCAAGTTTCTGCTAAAGCTGTCACTTGTCAATGTTATTACAGCTCTTCTGGCCTCGCTCAAAATTCACTCGACAATGGATTAAAGTCCTTGGTTAGTTCTCAATGACTCCCCACTCCAACCTCACTCACTATTATTATTATTGTTTAGACAAGGGAAAGGACACAAGTCAGACCACAAAGTAAGCACCACACACAAAATTTATGGTTCATACACACCCGAAGTTGTGTGGTGTGTGTACCATGGAGTGGAGAATTATTTTGAAAATTCCGTAATTTTCTCCCAATCCTGAGCAACACACCCAGAGCAGGAGACCAAGTTTCAGACAAATACGTCTATGCTCTTTTAATCTGTTGAAATAGAGTTTATACCCTAAACCTTTCTTCCTGTTACATTTAAGTAGGAAAGATCATCATCTATTCAGCTACACAGTGAATGTTCTGGACTGATTACACTCCATCTGTCAATTTTTCTCCGATTGCTGAATGACCGGCTTTTTAAACCGGACAATAACTTAACTTAAAAAATCATCAAGATTTGAATTGTTGGTTGGTTTTTGGTTTATTCGGTCTCTTTAGTTGGTTGACCGGTCAGAGAAAGTCAGAGTTTAAGCTGAAGAAATTGTTACTGAAGCTGTATAGAATGAGTGTGCCAGTTAATTATGGCAGGAATTTTAGCTCACCCTATTACACTTGATAGAGTATGTGATTAATAGCTATTAAAGTTTTAAGTTAATAAGTTTTGAGTTAAGTAGACAAGCAAGAGATCGACATGCATGTAAAGTGAGTATACGAGCGTGTTGACTAAATAGAGTGAAATGAGGTGAGTGTATGTGTAATCAAATTGAGTATCAAAATTTGAGTAAGTAAAAGTAGAGAATATGTTTACATAATAAATTGAAAGCTAAAAATATTTACAGTAGATAGAGAGAAAGTATCAATGTACAATTTACATAGGTAGAAAGAGTGTTTGCATGTGTAAAAGTTATTTCTCATTCATCATTTAATTATTATAAAGAAAAAACCAAAGAAATGGATTAGTTAGTTAGAGAATATTTTAATTGGATTAAAGGCAAACCTGAAGAAGCGTAAATTGCATTTGTAGAGAAGCTGCGAGATTTGTGAGAAGCCTGCAAGGCAGAATTAGGGAGATGGGCGGATGTAGAAGAAGATGAGGATGCGGCAACCATGGACTGAACTCTTAAGGCAGCAGCAGACTCCAGCATCAATCCATAAGGTTGTGTCGGACTGCTCCCCGGTGTCCCGTCTGTGCCCACCAATCAATCTCATTTTTCAAATCAAAATAATACTACCAAACAAACAATTTTTTTTCATCACAGCAAACCCACAATCACCTACAGATATATTTACAAAAGAGAGAGAAATAGAGAGAGAGGTCATTCCTTCATTCTCTCAAAACTACGCACGGTACTGTACAAAAGACAATCCCAGGTCACTACTCTAAATCTCAATCTGTGACGGTACAAATGTGTGTGTATCCATGAGGGAGGTATATATACGTGTGTGGGTAAGACAATTCAAACTGTGTCAATGCCTAGAACCTAAGGGAGTGATCCACAAATTATTTACTGTGTGCATGTACTTCTCGAGAAATTAAATAGGGACACTAATGTGTGCAACTCCAAATCACAATCGAGATAGGATTAATTAGAACTGAGTCAACAGAAATTTTGAACGTAAAAATAACAAACTCATTCCACAAATGCTGGATGGAGGAGGGTTCTGCACTGGGAGAAAGTACGAAGAAAGTACGTACTGAAGACTAATACTGAGTGAGGGAGAGAAAGGGAGAGAAAAAAATCAAATTAGAAAGTTCATGTGGGAAAGTGAGAGAGCTACTCTCCATGAATGTCATCCCATTAAAAATTTTTTTTTAACTAATTAAAATTCATGACCGCGACTCAATTAAATTAGCATAAGCAAAGAGAGTCTAGAGACTCATAGTCAAGCTTTATATACATTTTTTTCAAAACTTTTTTTTGCTTATCCTCAAGAATATTACTCAAAACGATTAGACTCGATAGTCTTTTAATGAAAAAGAAAATTGGCATTAAATTTAATTGTACGAGCGCTCCACTCAATGTAAAATTGTGTGTATATACAATAGGCAAATAAATAAATTTTGAGAGTGAATAAATAATTGTTTCCTCTACAATTGTAAAAGAAATCAATTTTCCAGAAAATATTTTTTTAAAATTTGGAAAGCTCATTTAAGTACAGAAGGAAAGCATTTACAAAATGTGGATGTAGGAAAAAATTATGTAGAAAAAATTCTCTCATAACATTTTAGAAAAGAATATAATTAAAAATTTTTTGCAAGCACTGCAGATGCAAATGACAAGACGGGACTCAAAAATATTTGACAAAGCGTGTTTGAGCATAACGAGAGAAAATAGAATAAAATAAAAATGGTTGATATTTTCATAAATTAAGTACATGTATGTACATGATGAGAATGATTGAAAAGTATGTCAAATTTATCATAAGTATAAGAAAGAGAGTAGAGAAATCTTGAAAATGTGGATTGCTGAAAAATTAAGTTATGAATTTGTAAAATTATTGTGAAAATAATTTTTTTCACACTGTAAAAACCACATCATCACGGATTTGTTGTTGAGCCGGGAAGATAATTTATACTGAATGAGATTGACAAGTTGTTTTCATACTGGTGTTTGTTTAAAATTTATCTTCCTTTTCCATCAAATGAGAAGTTTTGTGAGATCACACACACGCACATGGACAAGGTGACATTGGGACGAAAGGAAAGGAGGTTTGATGTCAACAATATATTTCACAAGAAGGAATGAACAGAGAAAGAAAAGACTTACCCATGGCTGTGCGGAAAGTTGCCGACCTTCGACGACGAGCATTGTGGTTTGGTTGTGGTTCTAGCGTTGCTAAAAAATTATACAATTTTTATATGCTAAGATATTTTCGATTCCATATAAATGTTTCCATTAATATAAAAATTCATTTCCCAAAATTGTGGCTGTATAAAATTGAATTATTATTTTGATGGCGGATTTTTGGAAAGCTTACGCATTCCGGTGGCACTCGTCGTGGTGGTCCATGTGCTGGTCGACATCCTCCGGAGCAAATTAGCTGACACGCCACCTTTTTTGCATGGCCCGGAATTCCTCTGCAATCCATCCAAACAGGCATTAACATTTAATTCTGATTTTGAATGCAAGTTTAATGGAGGAAGGAACGAGGGTCAATTATAATTCTCCACATTTTTTGTATGCATGCCACAGGATTTTTCGAACGACGTTGAGACATTTAATTAAAAACGGAACAAAGGGAAAGTTTAAGAGCTTTCACTGTAGATGGTCCCATTAAAATATTTTCATAAAAAAGATGTTTTTGTGAGACTCGATCAAAATTTTAAGAGGATGGTGTATTAAAAAAAAGTTGAGTAAAAGATGTTAGAAAATAAAGTTGGTTGTGTAGTCAATAAGGTCAAAGGGGTAATTTAGACTCTCTTTTTTCAACTACACCGTAAACTTAATTACCCACCATGGAAATGGTTTCCCTCCTGCTCATACCGTTTAAAAAGGTTCTGTATCCACACACAGTGTAGTTTACGGTGTAGGAGGAAAATAAAGGTAAGTTTTTTGTGTGTGAGAGTATGTAATTTGTGTCGTGACACTTCAACTTCATCCAGAATTACGTACACACACACACAAGTGCTGCGAGCGGCATGTTGAGTGAATGGGGAATTGCCTTTGTCATTCAACGTTGGGAACTATCAAGTTAGAATTTTGTACCCTGGAATTAAAGTCAGGTAGAGAGAGAGAGAGTGAGTGTAAAGTAGCGCTCCACATAATCTCACGTTTAATTATTCACAAAATCCTTGATACATCCCCACTCAAAAACTCCACACGCTCACACACGCAACAACAACAACAGCAACAGCAAGGACGGGGGCAGGGAAGGAAATTGTCTAATTCAAAAATGCTGTTCTCAAAAAGATTGACTTGAAATAGAAAAAAGGGAATGGGAAAATCCTTCACTTTCCTTTTTACTTTCTCCGAATTTCGTTCAAAATGAAAGCACCATAGAAACTCAACTAGTACAGTACACAACCATCTCCTTCTTTCTTGTCAGTACTCACAACACGTACTCCAGCACAAAAGGTACCCTTCACAAGTCTACTACATGGTCTTCTACATGTGAAGGGAGATGAGGGAGAGTTCAAAATTTGGGTAAAAATTAAAAGATTAAAAGAAAGTTACCTTGGGCATGGACCATATCTTCTCTCCAGTGTATGGGATCTCATCGATGTCTGATGTGTAGTCTGGAATGCAGAATAATCCAATTTTAATTTGTGAAATTTATTAACCAACGAGGAAACTTGTTGATTGGGGAATTTTAAATATTGTGTCACAATCAGCACTTTTATTTATCTAATGTAAAAAAACATGTAAAGGGAAAATGAATGGCCTACAAATATTCTCAAAAATTTATAAAAATGGCCGTTAGAATCCCAAATCACGTCCTCCCCCAGACCAAATGTTCAAAACTGAAACTTTCTCCAAAAGTGAAAGCGAGTGAACGTACCTGGATCAGTGGACAAGGTGAGGGGAGCAGGTCTGGGTCTTGAATTTTGATAATGTAGGGGTAGCGGTGGTGGGGTCAAAAGAGTTGCGAGGGCTTTCAATCCAGCCACAATGTGAGCGGGCACTGAAAACGAAATCACACACACACAGATACAAAATTTCGCTCTTTTCCATTACGTGTATAGGTCTTTAATACATTATACTACGTATGAGCAGACTAATATGGGAAGAAAATCTGAATATTTTTGCATACGAGCAGCTTGATCCATGAGCATATCCGTGACAAGCCCATGTGCTTCCAGCAGCAAGGCTGTATCAATCCCAGCTGAGCCCTGTAATACAGAACAAAAAAGAGAATCCACAATAAAATTCTATTATCAGACTCATCTGTACATATATATACACCCAATGCATGAATATTCCCCCTTCTTATGTCAACATTATGATGCATGAACCCACACACTCCACTCCCACGAACACAACTCTTCTTTCCTCTTACACAACCGCACACACGCTTCTCATACACAAATTATAGTCGGAATTGGTGGACTGAGTCCTTAGCTCAAAAAATCTCTGTACACTCCACTCCACTTCCACACACACCGGCAATAGAGAAAGTACGAGGAAAGCATGGGAGAGATGAATTAGCCACCCAATGTGTGTGTGTGTGTTCAATATGTACAATTGTGGAGGAGAATAAATATACTGTGTGGAACTCTGGTTGAATGAGTAGATGGAGGAAATTGGAAAATTTAATAGAAGACAGACATGAGATTCCCCGATTGCACTCACTCACTTCCCTTTCCTCCTCCTCTCCTCTGATCTCACTACAATTCTGTCAATTAAATTCACTCCGTCCGTAAGAGAAAAGCTAAGTAAATTATCCAGGAGGGATCAAAGTGAGGAGGATCCTATCCTTCAAATATATATATTATGTATAGAAAAATTTTGATTTTCCCTCTCTTACCCAATCCCTCACTCTCACTCTCGCTCCTGCTCCCGCTCTGTCACGGAGGAAAAATGATGGACGTTTTAATCTACTTTTTCTTGAAGATTGTACGGAAATTTTGAAGAGAGAGGTGGGGAGGGAGAAAGTAAGAAGAGAGTCGTGAAAAGTACGTAGACTATGGGAAAAAATCCTTTCACTCACAAGAACCGTAGTCTCCCTAAAAATGGGAAGAGAAAGTGATAGAGAGAGAGAGCAGAGAGAGTTGGAGATGGAAATTATTTCCACTCTCTCTCCCCTTGATCTACACTGTAGACTGTGGAAAATCTAACTAAGAGATTCTTGAAGACGGGATCTAATAATATTTCAAAAGGATTAGAATGAGAGTCTACTGTTCGAGTGAAAGTGAAAGGGAGAAAAAAAAATGAAGAAGAGAGAGAGAGAGAGGAAAAAAACTCGGGTGCGCGAGAATCCTTTTCTCAGCAATTCCAACATCCCATGTCAAATTACAGATATAACATGAGAGACATGAGTTGAGAAGTAAATAAATAGCAGTATATCCTCCATCAGACACACGCACACACACACCCACCACCACCAGACAATTTCACTCCCGAACACAATCCCCATTCTCTCAAGTAGTCTCGGTTCCAAGACAAGGAAAGAAGGAGGGAACACACACACACATACTTCTCGTACCAACCTACATGCACAAAGATTTTGTGTGAGCCCCTTCCCTTCCAGGATTTATTTCATGGATAAACACATACTACGCTCACTTAGGATGAAATTAAAAATTACTTGTGAATGCTTCTCACGCTCTCTCTCTCTCTCATACCTGGATCCCCCACTCTATCTTCTCTATGATTGTTTATATCCTCCCTGTCTACCTTTTTTTATATAAGATGGGAGGACGAACAATAATTTTGGAAAGCGTAGGTTGTTCAATTTGTGTGTGTGAGTGTGCGTATCACAAAAAATCCACTTTCTTTCTTTCAAGGGGAAAGTAGAAAGGAAATAGAGAGATTGGAGGGAGAGAGGGAGGAAGACAGTTAAAATTTTTTTCCAAAAAGTATTTAATGAGGCGAAGAAAATGAGATCTGGGGATAGAGAAGGAGAACAAAGCACAGGGAAACTTGCTCTAGGTAACGTATTAAAGTACCCAGGGAGGTACTAGGTAAGTATAGAGACTGTGTGTGTGTGTGTCTATGTGTGTGGCTATACATAAGCAAGAGAGGGAAAGAAGTGAGGGGAAAAACAACGGCACTTTTTTTACTCTTTGGATTCGATTTGAGAGGATGTATCTTTAAATGAAACATAAAGTCCATTTGCACGTATATCATGAGAGAGAGAGTGTGTGTATGTATGGATGTGTGTGTGTGGGTTAAAGCGTTCTCTCCGGCCAGACAGGATATCCATAGTTGAGTGAAGTCCGTGAGAGGGAAAGCTATCACAACTATTTATTTGACGTGGGGAGCATACAAGAAATCTAATGGCATCACTGAGTAGCTTCTAGTGTAGTCCAGGGACATGAAAGGCAACTTAATGCGACGCTCCTCTTTCCATTCTACATATAATGTGGGCATTCTTCTAGTAAAAAAACATCAGTCCCCCTTCACAGAAAAAAAAGTACAGAAAAATGCAGCATGGTTGTACACTACCAGGCAGAGAAAGTTGTATGACACAGTACAAAATGTACGGGTACTGCCAAGTCAGTTTGTATCCATATTACAAGCATGAAACTTTCTCTCTCTCTATCTCGTCATTTATCCCACACTTTTTCAGCCACTTTCTCTTTAATGACTCTATAATATTAGCCACACCATCCTATTTTTTGTTTAACTAAAATCAAAGTCATGCTCAGGAAAATAAGTCGTCAAAATTTTTGATGGTGGTCCATGCTTCCCTCTCGTCAATGTCTCTAGAGAAGAGAAGAAGGGAGAATGTTGACGAGAAATCCATTGCATAATATTAAAAAAATTGTGGATGGACTTGGAGCACACTTTGCACGGGATTTTTGCAAATGGAAAGATTAAATTGACATGCGCATAAAATTTATTCGTACTTTGTGAGTGTTATATATGCGTGTGTGCGTGTGTGTGAGTGTGAATCCATCAAGTAATATTCACATCATATGAAAAGTGGGGGATTTTGAGGGGGATAATGGTAAAAGGGAGAGAAAGAGACACACACTCCCACAAAAAAGGATTATAATGACTGACAATTCATGTTTGAAGAGAGACTAAATGGAAAACCGGCCGCGGCTTGGGAAGGTGAAAGAGAAGGGAATGAGGACTTAAAGAGGACATTTTCTTAGGTGAAAACACTAAACTAAAAACTTTTTGATAAGTGTACAATATTTCCGTTCTATGAACTGGAGACGGGAGACCAACAATGTGTGTGCGTGTGTGTATTTGTGTGGAGGACTGTAGGGGAAGGGAGATAAAAGAAGGGCTGGGTGTAAGGGGACCAAAAAGAAAGGGGGAGAGAGTAGAGAAAGCAAGTCAAGTGAAAGTTTCAATAGAATTTTCTCCCAAGAAATTGTATTCACGGTAAAGCAGGTTGAAGAAATCTCAAGAAGAGAGTGGAAGGATTGTAGCTGTGGAGAGAAAGAGAGAGAAAATGTGAGGAGAGTAGAGTAAGTTTCCTTTGAAAGCCAGGACTTGCACTCAAAAACTTTGAGCTCAGCTCAGCAACTGTCAACTTTTGACTGGAGTCAGTGTAAACTTCATGCGGATTTCAGTCATCTACTCTATGAGCGAATCCTCTCAGCCCCAGTCCTGGCTAGACCAGACCTAGCCACATCCAAGTCAAGGGAGAAAACAACTTTCTCCACACACACACATACACACACGCTTCCACACATATGGTGGAAGCTCTGTCCCAAAAAATACTCTGTCTAGCTCAACCCGTGGCAAGCCGAGGTTTGCCTTGTCTATGAAAATCCGGAGAGAGTTAGCGTCAACCAAGTTGCGAGGATTTGTGGGGGGAAGAGAAAGGATTTCTCCAAAAATTATTTTTAGACAATTATCACATTAGGGTGAAGGATCTGGAGGAAAGATCTCAGTTAAAAGTGCATAATCTAAAACTCCCCTTCATACAGACAATGGCGAATATTTTTTGAACTAAAATGCATCGAATGCCAATCAGAATATTGCCTTCTAGAATTGGGCCAGTAGAGAAAGAATAGCGAGAAACATTTCCAAATTCACACAAGGACTAATTTTGGTCCCTTGAGTGTCATCATGGAGTGCCCTCATCCTATCTACGAATATTTCAATGTGTGTGTTGTGTGTGTAGCCTCATCGTGTAGACACAAGTCAACAAATAATTATCAAAATGTAATAGCCTTTAGTCCTTGTATGTAATTCCGATCATTCCACACACAAACACACGCGTTAAGAGCAAAAATTATGGTTACGTGACTTTTTCACATTCCTTATTCCATATTTTTTGAAAAAAACACACACACACACAAGTTGCATGTAAACATTGCCTCATTTCTTTCCTCTCCTCACTTCCCCGATTAGAGTCGAGAGGAGTCAGAGTCGAAAGGTTAAAGGGAAGTTTGTGTGTACTCAACATGTGTGTGTGTGTGTGTGTTTTCAGGGTGTTTGGTGGGCTTTCATCTGTTCATTCTGAAAGAATAATTTTTCATCCTAAAAAAGAGACTGGAGAATCCACTAGGGAATTTCCTCCTTGCGTTTTCTCTCTGATCATGTGAAGTCACTTACATATTCACACACACACACACACACACACATGTGTATGCTTGTAGAAAAGGAGTCTTGAAAAAGCACATCATAATAGAGTATTTTAATTAAAAAAATGATCCCCCTTTCCCCCCACACACTTCATCCTGCATACCTGCCATGGGAAAAAAGGGGGTAGACAAAACAGGGCAGCTGGAGATGACGGAGTATGAGGCACATCATGTGCACACACAAAATACCGAGTAGATAAGAAATCTTTGGCCCTCTGAGCTCCCAAGGCATGGTGAAAGCAGGATCAGAGAGAAAGGGAGAGGAATGACGGTGAGATCCCGAGACTTTGCAGATTGTACAGTTTTTTCAGAAATCAAGTAAGTACCCGGTTACTCCACACTCCCGCCGTCTCCCCTCTGTGCCCTCACCACGACGTAGGAAGCAATTTCTTTTAGAAAATGTCCCACTCATGACTCCTCCGTGAGGGAAAATCAATCTGAGTTGACTGAGCTTCTTATATGATGAAAATGTGGAGGGTAGGGACCACCCTTGTGTGTGTGTGAGTGTGTACGTCTAATGTCATATATTTCATACTTTAAATGTCTATACCTCCTGTACAAAGACAATATGGGGGGAGACAGGAGGAGTGGAGCTCGCAGAGCTTTATTTTATTTGTTTATTACTCTGAAGACTATATTAAATGCTGACGTCATCCCTCTCTCAATTCCCAATTCTCAAATCTAAAATTCATGGACGTACTACATACATGTACATGGATGTAGGCCGTGGATGCTTGCATATCAAATATTTTTTAGTCATGTGATTCCAATCATGTGATGATCAAATATATTCTTTAAAAGGTCCCCTCCTCCTTTTAGTAGGCTCTCCAATTCAAAATTCACCCATGCAAATTTTATTCTATTATTTATTTTTATTTTCTCTTCCTCCTCCTTTTCTGTATTACCCAGAAAAGCAATCTCTTCAAAACTGGACGAGGAGAGAGAGATGAGAGAAAGTAATAGGAGGACAATGTGCGTGTGTGTGAAGAGGAGAGAGAGAGAGGAGGGAAAATGTGACATACAAAATTCAGGGCTGACTTGGGGAGATTCTCTTTGGATGTTCTGGGGAAAAAAAGTAAAAATCCAAAACTGGGATGCTCAACTCTGAACTCGACGACGATTTGAGTCTCCCATCTCTCTCTCTCCGCTTTTTGTGCTTGTGTGCGTGTGTGTGTGTGGAAAAAGATGAATAATTCACATAGAAATAGTTGATATCTCCGTTTTCAGCAGGATATACACTTACAAATCCCTACCCAGGCATCGTATCCCATCCACCGCCTGGCCCTTCTCTCAAGATACTTCTTTCTTTTGTCTATCTCTACAATTTTAGAATCTTCTTCTTCTCCTTCTCCCTCAGAGCTCTAAATTACGAATGGAGATTCAAATGGATTGAATTTACATGCGGAGAAAAGTTGAACTGTTCTATCTATTATCTATAAAGTGTGCTCTTCCTTTTCAGGGACAATTTTAAAGCTCATCCACCAGTTTTTCACACTCACACACACACATCTATTAAACAAATTCACCATTTCTTTAATAGATCCAAGTTTTCTCCCTCCTTCTTTCTCTTTCTCTGTTTCTCTGTTTGTGTGTGTTGTGTATAGGAGGAAAAAAGTACGGTCATATTTCTCGCCCATTAGTTTCGCTTTCCCATTTATAACACACACACACACATTGAGAAGAAAGTACAGTTACAGTTGTCAACGTTTTTTGTCCCTGTTTTTTCAGCTTTAAATTTTTTCCAGTTCTCATCATCCCGAGGATTCCCATGTATAAAATGAAAAGTTTAGCATTTTTACGTACGATGAACAAAAGAGGAAATTCCTGCTGTTGAGTCGCGCATGAGTTGAGAAAATAAATAATGAATCACACAACAAAATGAATTGTATCCGTTCAGATTTCCTCTTTCTCCTTTCTGCTTCAACAGTCAGTTTATTCCTCCACTTTCTCCACTTTGCAGAAAGTCCCCTCCTCTCATTTATTTAACTCTAAAATCCTCCGTAGCAAAACTCTCTGCCTCTTCTCTTCTTGTAAGGAAATGTCTGCGAATATTTAATTTATCTAAATTTCCTACACAAAAAGTGTAAGAAAATTGCAAACTGTACACACAAAGTAAGGGACTTTCACCCAAAATCACACACGTCGTCCTTCTGTACGTATTTAACAGAGGAGGATTAGAATCGAACAAAGAGGAGTTGTTGCTATCCATTATCATGCAGCCACATAATTTGCTTCACTCCTGAGTCAGGTTGATAAAGAGAGAGAGTGTGTGTGTGTGTGTGTGTGTGTGGAGTTGGGGACTCATTTTACCACGGGCTAAGGTGATTGTGAGTAATTTGAGGGATCGTAGAAAAGCAGAGAGTTGATCGTACTGGATGTAATGTAATGCAGATGAAGGAGGTGGAGGTAAGGAGGGCAGTTGAACCTAACGACGCTGCTTCCTCCTTTCCCTCTTCCCCTTCCCCTACATAATTCACGTGTGTGTGTGTGTGTTTGTGTTCAGTAAAGGGGTGCAATGGAACTGACACTTGAGAAATCGTTATGAGTATGCATGTCCTCCCGAGGTGTTTTCCCAGATAAGACGCTTCATGGGGTATTTTCCACTGCACCGGGGGGAAGACAAAGAGTAATAGAGAGAAAGTGGGGAAAGTCATCGGGAGGAGGAGTGACGTAAAACGCTTTTTGAAATAGCCGTGTGCGGAAGGAAGTCTCAAGTCAATCCGGAAAAACGACCCTTGAATTATTAATTGGGAACAAGAGAGACAGAGGAGGAGGAGGAGGGGTAAAAACTTTCTCCAAGCCTCCTTCTCTTTTCAAATGTTTCTTTTCTCCATCTCTTTCTTTTCCGGTGTCTATTTTTTTATGAATAGCACCCTTTCTCTCTCTCTCTCTCTCTCTTTCTCCACTTTCGACCCACTTCTCAGCTTTTGATACCATTCAATGGTTCTGTGTGTATTTGTGTGTGTGTGGAATGTAAGACACAAAAATATAGAGGTCATTAATCATGGCCTCCGCTTATACTGTATATGTGTTTGTATGTGGTGGGTCTATGTTGTGTTGTGTTGAACACACACACACAATAAGAGTTTGTCTGTTGAGAGGAGACAGGACCTCCCTCAATGTTGTCTTGTGAGTTGAAGAGGACTCATTATTCCATACCCCCTTTGATTACATTGTCAACCTTTTAGGTCCAAAACTTTGGAAGCCAACTTTCTCTCTCTCTTTCTCTTTACGTCTTCCCAGAATGAGAGAGAGAGAGAGAGAGAGAGAAAGACCATTTACAAAAAACAACCTTGACAGTGTAACAACATGACACATCCTGGACAAGTCTCCAACACATCCCTTTTACATGACAATAAAAATCACATTTTTCACGTTTCCAGACAACTTTTTTTTTCTTGTTGAGAAATGTGAGAGCAAGAAAAATCGTTTTGGCTTCCTGGACACTCCTTTGCTCCGACCCCAACCCCTTCAGCCCTGGCATGACTGACTGTCCTCCGAAATTTGATTGATGTCTACTACTGTGTCATTTGCAAGGGAAAAGAGGAGTGGAGTGACACAGGGCTGGATGAGATGGGATAAAAAATGGTCCTATTATTTTAAAAAGTGGCTCATGATATTCATGCATATTTATTTCATTTATTCATACTGCTGTGGAATACAGAAGTTGGCCAGTTTAAATGTAAATTAAGTGTGAAGAATTCAAATTGGAAAGTTGATGTAGTTCTGAATGACTTTTTATATTCGGTGTCCTTTTCCCAATTAAATCTTTTCCAAGATTTGGAAAGTGGGCGGAGAACACACATTTTGAATTTTTATGACTGATGTCCGGAATCCACTAAAGTGGATGAAAAGGAGAATAAACAAACTTGAATACTGTTGCTAAGCTTCATCTCTTTATATGGTGTGAGTGTGTGTGTGTGGTCCAAAGAGTGTTTGCCACGGCAAGAGATGAAAATTGAAGGAGAGGAGGCAGTCAAAGATTTGGTTCAGTTCAACTGAATAGTAGATTTAAAATATTCATAAGGTGTTCCTTAAACCACAATCAATTTCCATACCTCCTCCTCCTCTTTAGTCTGTCCTTCTGATTACACGCCAACCACACGTTTAAAATTGCTTTGATGACGTCGTCAAGGCGACACTCACACACAGGGAATGAAGATATGAGAGAGCAGAAGCTCTCATCCTATTAAAGGTCGCTTTATTGTAAGTGTTCTTTAATAACTCTTATTTTCCATTACCATAACTAATTTACATCCCTCCATTCCCTCATATAATATAACGCCAGTTTCATCACAATTTCCTGAGAGAAAGCTCACAAAGGCTGCCGGGTAGAATTCATCCACCCCATGACCTATAATCATCCACCCACACTCACACACACACTCTTTCGTGTACCAATCTTGGGTCGCTTTATATGCAGAGTCTGTAAGGAGGAACACGCACACACGCATAGGAGGGATTACAAATTTCTGTATGACTATAGCTCGTGGAATTATAAAATTCCGGCTCCTTATATCAATTTCTTTTCTTTACCCAGGAAGGATGCAATTTCCAAAGTAAGCAGGTCGGCTGTGCACACACAAACACAGGCCAGCTGACTGTCAGTCCAATGAACCAACTTTTTGTTTCTAGAGTCTCTCCTCTCGTTTCACTATGATTAGCCATGTAATTTACCTGTTGGCTTTTGCTTTGGCTTCCTTAAATTTGGTACATATTTCTTATGCTATCATGATTACCCCCTCTTCAAAAACTTAGAGTTAAATTTAAAATTCTGGCTGGTGGAAAATTGCGGAGGGAAATTGGCGGAATTTTACAACTGATCCCCATCCTAACCAAGCCAGCTCGTCCTCCTCCTGCTCTTCTAGGAGTCCTCAGCTGTACATTGACTAAAAGTTTATAATGACTGATGATGCACTTGAAAATTCTGGGAATTCTGAGCAGAAAAGAGTTTTTCCCTAGACGACTCCAAACTTGCATATCTCCAATATTTCCTGAGGAGAGGCTAGGTCAAATAGTGAGGGGAAAATAAAAGAGAAAGAGAGAGGGAAAAAATTTGACAAGGAACTCAAAGGAAGTGCTTGAGGGTGTTCAAACAAGAGAATGAAAAATGGGGTCCAATATAGCAGCTATTATTATCACAAGGGAGAGAGAGAGAGAAAGGGGAGGGGGGAAAAGTGGGGAGATATGGAAAGGAAATATTGCAAAAAAGTTGGAATTGCTGATGATGCAAGGGGAAGAGAGGAGAGAGAAAGTCAATTTTCTCTCCTGCTTTCGTTTTGACTGTGAACTCTTGGAAAGAGAGAGAAGAGAAAGTGAGAGAGAGAGACAGAGGGGGGAGTGAAATTGAAAAATGTGACGTGGAAGGACGTGCGTCAGATTTCCCTTATAGATTTTCTTCATAAGCTGAACGTCATTAATTAAGTAGAGAGAGGTGGCCTCAAGACCTACCACTTGTACAATTAACTAGCTATTCTTCATCTTCATAGTTCTACCAAAGTCTTCCCCTCCTCCTCCTCCTCCTCTCTTTCATCTATTGATGTGTCTTCAAAAATAAGTAGACAAAGTCCAAACACACCATCCTCCTGTATCAAATTCTGTATCGAGCACCACTAATACCTCCTCCCTCTTCCTCTTCTGCACTCTCTTATTAATTTGTGAGAGTGGAGGACGAAGCTAATGGTTTCTCCAATGAATTACATACGTAGTGTTTATCTTTCCTCTCATGTATTCTTTCTGTGTGTGTGTGGTAACCACCGGTCCTGTAGTACAAATTACAAATACAGCCATACAGCAACATAGCTCAATAAAGCCTCTGCCTCCATTTCTTTTTTCCGTCCTGAAATAAAGTGAACAGCCAATTTTTTCCTTGTGTAAACAAACCCCTGACAGGATGAGCACAACTAATTAAATTAATTATTGACTTCAAAATTTCAAATACTCCACTTCATATTCATTGTCAGTTGGGCACACACATGAATTTAAATAGACTGTAGCATATTTTCCTGGTATTTTAGTATGTGCTTACTCAACCAGTCAAAATAGCTTAGTCAGTGAGTCGAGAGGGCTCATTTGTAACAAGAGTCCTTCTCCCGCACAGAAGAGAAGAGAGGAGAGTAGTACTATGGATAATTACAAGCGGAAGTTGCAAGTTGACCAGGAATTAACTTGATAGATTAAAATTGAGAAACAGAACTCAAATTCAAATTATGATGAGTCAACACAACTGTCTAGTGTCTACTACTCAACTCTTCTCTTTGTATACATGTAATCTTTATGTGTGGCAATAGACCTCCCTAATTAAGAACATTTCAGTCTTGCACATTATGTAATGTAGTATTGGGACATAGAATACAGATATAAAAATAATTTTTCAACCGACCAGAAAATCTAATGAGGAGAGAGATACATAGACGAGGAAAATAAATTACGAACCCACAATTAATCGTATACAGTTCTTGAGAAGATCAGTGGAAACGAGTTCCTCCGTTGATAACGAAGAGAGAATGGGAAAGGAAGAGTGGGTCTTACATGATCTGGTAAAGTCGATTCGTTCAAAAAATGTCACATTTCCAAACCCATGATGGTAGTAATGAGGAGATGAAAACTTTCTAACAACCAATTGAGAGGTCCACTCTTCTCCACATGGGAAAAGTTAAGAAGAGAGAGAGAGAGAAAAGTGGCTATCAATTTTTTCGAGATCAGAGATGGAAAAAAAGTCGTCGTCGTTGAAGGGTCAACCTACATATTGTAATATACGTGTATGTACAGGGTGGCTTATAACCTTTGGACCCCCCTCCACAGCCAGGACCAGGCAAGGTCAAGAAAATGTAAAAATACAGTTTTGTAGAGAATTCAATTCTACATCTATTCCACATTACATTGGGTCAATAGGTCAATGTTTGTGGAAGCCAGCGCTAAATTTTGAAATTTTGGGGATTTTTTTCTAAACTTTGTTGAAAAATCATGAAATGTTTGATAGAAAAATTATGTCCACAATTTTTTCAGTAGCTAATATGGAAGGCCATATGATTTTGCATTATTTCTGCAACTTTCAGACAATTTCATAAAAAATTGCACTACTGAGAGAACAATTTTGAAAATGTGATGAAAATTTCGAAAAGTTCAAAATTTTGCAAAAAATATTTTTTTGCAAATGATAAAACGACACACCACCTTACAGTCTTCGTAATTATGAACCTAAATCTGAAATGTCAAAGTATTTGCAACGATTTTGACGTGTTTGCAAAACAGTTAGACTGGGTTATCGTAATGTTGGCTCTGCATTTCTCTTCTTCGCAGCTCTGCTAGATTTTAATAATTTGATAACTTGCGCAATTTTCGATAATTATTTTTGATATTTTCAGAAAAAACGTAGGCTTCAATGGATTATAAACTAGTTATGTTGAAATTTTGTAAAAATAATTTTTTTTCAAAATTTTAGCATTTTTTCGAAATAAAAGTTGACGAAAATGCGATTTCAAACTTTGCACCAGCTTTCACATATGTTGACCTATTAACCCGATGTCATATGGGATAGATGTAGAATGGAATTCTCTACAAAGCTGTATTTTTACATTTTCTTGACCTTGCCTGGTCTTGGCTGTGGAGGGGAGTCCAAAGGTTATGAGTCACGGTGTATGACTGTCATGTAGAAAGTTGGATGTGTGTGGTTTTCTACTTCACAAGCTTCTTCTTCATTCAATCTTGTCACAAGAAGCAAGCGTACGAAAATGCACTGCCCCCTTGGCATTGAATTTTTCTGTTGGGACTAAAGAAATTGACGGTTCTATTCTGTGATTGAATCTCTCTCTTCATTTTGACAACATATGTACAGTACAGTACAAACAGTTTGACTGTATGTGTCTATTTATATGTGCACACGAGTACATACGTTGAAAGCGGGTAGCGGAATAATCTTGAATTTCTCGGAAATTATCCCGTGATTCATGACGAGCGGGAATTTTCCCGCTCCCACCCGCTCTTCCGTAAGTGAACTGAGTTGGAGTCAGCCAGATTTTCTGCCTGAGTCCCTGCCACTGTCCCCACGTGTCCTCGTCAACGAGAGAGACATTATCCCTGCGAGGAGGCACTCAATTTTTTGATCCGTGTACAGAGTACACTGAACACACAAAGTGAAATGGGAATCAGGACGTTAGCCTCAGTATTTTTATTTCTCCATCAAAAAATACAAACAACAGTTGGCTGGTGCGTGCCGACAAAAGCGATAGACTCCACGTCCTCCCTCCTTCTCCGTTCACTCCCACTCTGAAAGGAATTGGTGTGCAATAATGGGAAAAATTGAGAAAAAATTACAATTTATCCGAGCACACTGCACACTCCAGTCACATACGTGAGAGAGGAAGAGAAGAAGGGTGGATAAGAAAGGATGCGTGTTGGGTGTGGGGAAATTTGGGAGAGGAAATTAAAGATGACACGACAAAGCTCTTTGTGTTTGCTTTGTGTATGTGATGTGTGTGGAGGGTAGACCAGGAGGATTAGATTGGCAAGTGGATCCCTCCAAGCCCAGCCTACACAGGGAAGAGACTGAGACATGGTCTCTCATCGAGAAATAATTTGGAACACACCGTGTGTGTGTGGCTGTTCCCCTCCCTCACACACTCTAAGCTGGATCATAAGGCACCTCGTCATGATCATTTAGAAATAGTTCGTCGTGAGTGTGTGTGTGTGTATTTTGTGCACATGCACGGTACACGGGGAGTACATGCCGAGCCGGGGGGGAAAGTCTAGAGCCAATTATTTCGAGTGAAAGAATGTGAGTGTGAGGGAGTTCATGTGCAGGTATTAGTTCATTGTATATGGGAGGTAGAGAGAGGGAGAGTGAGAGAGAGAAAGTCGCAACACAATGCAATGTCATATTTTATAAGAGGAGACGAGGCATGCAGAGACTGGAGCATAATATTTTGTCATCCCATATACACTCCATGTGCACTTCCATGTGGAAGAGAGAAAGCAGGGAAAGCACAGGAGAATAGATATGGGAGGAATAAATAGAGTCCTGGTTGAATCTCTCCCGGTGTGTGTGTGTGTGAGTCAGAGAGAGAGAGAGAGAGTGAGAGAGGGTTTCGGGAGGCTGGTAGGGCTTTATCGCAGTCGACCAGACAGAAAATGTCAATTTGAGGTGGCGGTCGCAGAGCCTTCGTGAATTTTATGCTCCTTGTTCCTGTATCTCTCCCGCTTTCTCCTCCACCTCCTCCTCCTCCTCTTCCCTTCATACTTGTCTTTATACACTTTTCTCATTTTACACATTCCTATCCATCACGGGTAGCCCTCATCTCTCCCTTCCTGCATCCCCAATTTACACATGTTCCTTCCTTCCCTATATCCCTCTTTCTCTCAGAGAGAGAGAAACACTCTTCGCTATTCTAACTGTCGGTGACCGCCGTTTCCATTCCTCAATTTCATTGCCACCCTTCCTCCCATTATACCATCGGAGTCCTATGTCTATAATATGTAGCCACACTCCACACAAGTGTGTGGAGTGTAGTGGGTAGTTTCATTTTTCATTATGTGCCAATGCACACTGCACGGGGTTTAAAGAGTGCATGGGTACGGTGTGTGTGAGTGTGTGCTTATCGGGTACTTTTCTTTTCCCCTCACAAAAAGAGTAGTCTTCTTGGAATTCCATATACTTTTTTTCTGTGAAAAGCAGACGGAGACGATCCCACATTTTTTATGAAGCTAACGTCTCCGATCACACACCTCCCCATATTCTCTCTACACACACGCACATGAAAAAGAAGAGAGAGAGAGAATGTGAGACGTTCTGTAATGGAATCAAAAGAAGTATGCCCTTGCAATGACTCTCTGTTATATAGTCATTGGATTTTTTATTCCAACTCTTTGTACAGGACAATGACAAGGGGAAAAAGAGGAGAAAGACGAGTAGGAGGAAAGGAGAAAGTTCCACCTTTCTTTTCTCTCTCCCGCTTTTAGTTTTCCACGGGCATTCATGGCTCGTCAAATGTATTTATACAGCTAAATTGAATCTGAACACATTTTATTGATCAGACTCTTTGTGTGAACCCCCAGCTTAGACACCCTTGTAAAACATTGTGTGTGTATATGAGAGTGTGTGTGCGGAGGGACATTGAGACATAAAAAACTCGTTTAAGTCCACATTCTTTGTTGTGACATATGTGGATGGGAGGGAGAGAGTCTAGACATTCTGCAGAGAGGAGAGAGGAAAGTCGGGAGCCAAATGTAGAATTTATTTGTTGATCTATTTACGCCACGTCCATTAAAATCTAAAACAAGGAAACATGGCTTAATAAACTTTGTGTGGGGAATGGAAAAGGATGGAAAGATACGGCTTCTTAAACTCTTCAGACACTCTCTGTGTTCACATTACAGTTTACATTATTGTGTGACCCATATCGTGTGGACTGTGTGTGTCTGTATTCGTACCGTACGCTGTACACTGGGAAAAGAGGAGACTTGCCTAAATTAATGAAAGGCTTAGAAGGGACTACAGAGGAGCGGAGATCCAAGGGAATTTCACGGTAGGCTCAAAACAAAATAGAGAACAGGGGGTAAATAGCACATATATTTTTTCAACTCAATTACAGCCATTCTAATTACACGGATTTCACTTATTTTTCTCCGGGTGTGTGTGTGTGTGTACAAACGATTGTCTGGAGGGAGAGAGACAGAGAATGTGAAAGTCGTGCCTGGCTATGGCTAAAACCAGAATTGCATTTGAACTATGTTGGATGAAGATGGTGGTTTCATAGAAATACTCCTCTTCCATTTCAGAGGGAAAAACAAGAATAGACTAGAATTGGTTTCTCTTGCCAAGAGACAAAACGTAAATCTTGCAATTCAATTCAAGTCAATTTCAGCCATCAACTTTGAATCGCAATGGGACTTTCAAGTTAAGTCAGAGAGAGATGGAGATGGAGGGGGAAGTTCATCTGAGTTAAGCTAATGATGATTCTGCCGAGTCATTCCGTCTCCCTCCTCTCCATTCCTCTTCCAAAATGTTTTCACAGTCAGTCACGGAGAATTTGGATTGTCCTTCTGGAAGAGGAGAGAGGAAGTTTCAAAGGATACAAAAGACTGGACGAAAGGGAACTGGAAATCATTTTGAATTACAAAGGATTTGTTTCACATTTTGTCCCCACAACATTCCATATCAATATAAAAAAGAGAGAGTGGGTGGAACGTGCCCAATCACCGCTTTCAAAGTATCCATTCTATTTACACAAAAATAAATACGTAGAATAAATAAATTTGTGAATGTCTAGTCTTCAATTCTCTACAAATAACTATTAGAAGCTTCCACATTTATTTTCACTAATCCTTTCAAATCTTTCAGAGTTTTATTGGTTCTCAAATAGCCGTAAAGTATCGTCAACCAAATGCTTTAAATATTTCAAATGGTTAAGATTTTACAGCTTTTTAAGCCAAATATTCAAATTCGATCGCTATGGTGATTTCAAATATGGTGATTTCAAAGTTAGTTACTTTTCTATATTTTGAACGTGGCGTGACATGTTAGAATACACAAAAAAAATTTCCCATGGTAAGTAGAAAAGAGGGAGAAAGTGGGAATTCTCATGGAGAGAGAGAGAAAGTTGATGGTTGAGAGAATTATTTTCGGAAATGAAATCCTGCAGCTGCAAGATGCATGACATCCCATGGTGAAAAGAGTAATCAACACAATTTGACCTCAGTCAAGTTCCAGGGAGACGGAGCAATAATAACAGAGAGAGAGAGAGAGAGAGAAACACTTATCAGTGGATCATGTTGACGGGGGGAGAAATGGTTTCAGGATGAAACTGACACATCCTGCTGTTACCTGAAATAACCTTCATTCTCTTCTCCCATTTCAAAATACATATACAAAAGTCTGTATTTTGAAAAGACTTGATACTCCTGTCTCTCCACTAACATGAACCAAGTGAAGCCTTAGCGAGGGGGGATGAGTGAAAAATCACGAGTTGCACAATGTCAAAGGCAGGAAAAGATGACACAAAATATGTACAAGGGAGTGAAATTTCCTTAGATCACTTTCCTTCCCGATGGGTTACCATGGCTAGGATTAGAGAAAAGTGATGTGGGTACGTCTGGCAGTAGCAATGGCAGTAGCTACATAAAAGAGAGCAGGAGAAAGTAATAGAAAGTATAATTGCCCGGAGGAAAGAGTAATGTATTCATGTACAATGCATTTTAATGGAGTTATCAGTTGTCCACTTGATACCCTCCTTCTCACTAACGACAACGACACGACGACACACCCTCAACATATTCCAGTCAGTCAGAAACTTTAGTCTCTCGTCCCCGAGTCTTGTGTGTCTCCAAAATGTTTTCCAGACAACAGAAAGGGAAGCAGGGAACGAAAGTTCTGGGGGTCGTTTGAACTTTCCCCCCTTCTCTCTCTCTCTCTCTATCCTCGTCTAAATCTGTCTCCTGCTGGAAGGCAAGAAAAGAAAGACAGCACACGCACTCCTTGTCCCGTTAATTTGATTTTTTATTGCGGTGCGTCTGGAGTCACCATGAGTCTGTGTGTGTGACTAGCATATTGTAGCATTTTGGGAACCTAGTCAACTTTGGATTTTTGACAGGTTGGATGAATCTTTTGATTCTCAAAGTACATAAATTAACTTTAATAGCGGACTACACTTTGAGTGTGTGTCCATCCATTACTCCTCGTACAATTACATTTAATTAATTAATATAATTCGAGGAGGGAGAGTCCACTCCGAGGAATTAAGTTCTACTTAGGAGGCGGATGAAAATGAGGGAGACAAGAAGATTAGTTAATTTGTGGAGATAAAGAGGGAGGAGGGACAAAAGATAAGTAGAAAAGACGGAAGAATATACAAGTAGCGGTTTTTTTCCTTCTCAATAAAAAATAATTGTGTAGACATAATGGATAGGATGACACGGGACCGGGACACAGTTTCCAAAGTACGGAGAAAGTGGAGAGACATGGCCGAGGTCTAATAGACGTGAGAGAATTGAGTACAGATTAAAGACGGAAAGTCGTTCCTTGTACTTTCCCCTCATGGCCCATACACAGACAGAGAAAGTGCAGAGTGAAAGCATTATGCTTTCTCCATAAGAACTGTCCTGTTTTGTTGTACATGGAAAGAGAGAGCAGAGAGGGAATGAGCACAAAGCACAGCCACGTGGCTCAACGTGTATGATATCAGAGTAGTGGATATGGAGTAGAGTAAAAAGTAAGAGAGAGTGAAAGAAAGTGGAGAAAGCAAAGCATAGGATTTGAAATGGTTTCATACATCCAGGACGAAAAGACGTAGTAGTGCATCGTACAGACGGAGAAATAAAAGCCCCGTCTTTCTCTCTCTCTCTCTTGCTCTCCATTTGGATTGTGTGTGTAGAGCTCCCAGAAGGGAAGGGCTGCTCTACTCGCCTCGTTTGAAACTGCTGGCTATACAAGAATCCCTCCCTGGTTTTATATAGAGAAAGGCAGAGCGTCAACTGGATCTTGAACTAAAATCTAAGCAAAGGGGAGAAGCAGCCGAGCCGAGTTCTCTCTCCTCTTTACAGTCGAGTGATACGGAATGGTTAGAGGTACACACACACACAGTGGAGAGAGAGAGACTGTGGAAAATGTAGACTAGTAGTAGGGAAAGTACTCTCTCGTTCTCTCTCTCTCTCTCTTTTGCGTCATCGGCGCGTCATTGGACTCTTGCAGATCCACCACTCAATATTTTACTGTGGGCTCTCCCTCTTCTCTTTCTCTCTTCTTTCTATTTCTTTCGTTTGACTCGTCTCGATAAATCGGTGGCGGTGGAGGACGAAAGGCCCACATGCAGCGTCACGGACCAATTCCTGAAAAATACGACCAACTCTCCCTCCCTCTTCTCTCCTCTCCTCTCTTACTCTAACTAACACCAATGCATCCAATCTCCCAAAAATCCATTGGCATGTACAAAAAGACAATATTGCTCCTCTTATATACCCCATCACTCCTCATCATATCTTCCTATACTCTAGCCTCTATTCACACACACACACGCACGTATACAGTATTTCAACGCTCCTTCTCAAAAAAGGATAAGACTCAAGGACGAAAGATTTTATCTCTGTAGAAACTTGTAGACAAACAATAATACCCCACAATCTGTATGCATGTGTTTGTGTGTGTATGTTTTTCATCAAATTTGTCTTTCACTTTTCTTCCCTCCCGCTTTCTTCAAGCGAATTTTAACATTCCTTCGTCTAATTCTCATGAATTAAATCCCAGTCCCACGCTACGCACCCACCCGAGAGAGAGAGTGTGTGTGTGTGTGGGTATCCTAATGTTAATGCAGCGTCTTGAGTAAGCCAGTGACCTTTCGCACATAATTCTAAAGCCATTTTCAAGGGCTCTTAGTTTTCCCTGTGTTGTGTGTGTGTGTGTGAGAAAGTGGAGTGTACACATGAAGCTGTAGCGAAAGCTCACACTTGTATTCCGATATAATTCTGCTCTTGACTCTCCTCATAAATATCCCATTTTATCCTTCTCTGGATTTGAAGAGAGGGAGAGAGTGAGCGGGGGAGATTGGTGTAATCATCAAAATTTCAAGAAGAATTTCAAGAACATTAGCCCGATTGAAAACTTGCACAATTTTTCTGACCTTTGACGTTTCCCCTTCTCCTCTGTATAATACAAATAAAGGTGTAATACAGAAAGGGGAGAAAGTATTGTTTATTGTTTATTCTATTTTCTGTGAACAAAAACACTCCACTTTCCCCTGACTTTCTTTTTCCCATCGCTATCACTATTTGGAAAAAAATAGTTTGAGATAATACAAAAGTCTCATGTCTCACAAAATAGCAGAAGACTATATTCCAGGTAACTTGTTTTTCTCCGAAAAAGAGATTAACTTTGTATGAGGAGGAGCTTCAAGGTGCGGCTGTTGGGTAAGATTGACAAAGGATTACGAGGCATTTTGTCTTTTTTAAATGGAAAAGAAGAAGAAATGAGAATTTTTTCCACGAAGGAATATGGAATTAAAATGTATGAAAAAATAATATATATTTTTTGGAATTGAGATATGAGAGGATAAATAAGAGCGAGAAAAAAGAGGAAGGTTGTCAACAGGAGAAAGTGGGGAAAGAAAAATTGGACTTTCCTTTCGCTGTGGCCGTTAGAAGAGAGAGAGAGAGAGAAAATAAAAAAGGAGGAAAGGAATGAGATATAAAGAAGAGGGAATTGTATTGTGTTTGGTGAGTGCCATACGTAATTAGAAATTAGGATGCTGGCGAATGAAGCGGAGCTACTAAAAGTGAGAGAGAGAGAGAGAGAGAAGGAGAAAGAGAAAGTACGCATCTTTCTCCATATAAACCCAATTCTACTTTCTCTACACCATTTCCTTACATGTATAGCTAGGAGAAGGAAGAGAGCTACCTTGATTAGCCTCACGGAGACGAGGAGGAGGAGGACTGGGTATCTAAATGGAGGCGAGTGTAAGAGGCGACGAGGAAGAGGAGGAGGAGGACTGGGTATCTAAATGGAGGCGAGTGTAAGAGGCGACGAGGAAGAGGAGGA